>PVHY01006682.1:0-72655 GCA_004024945.1 Uropsilus gracilis
CGTGACAACAGCCGGGAGACGCCACAGTCTGCTCCAGGTAGGGAGCGTATCCTACCTGTCTCAGGTGGTCTCCTCCCCCAGGTGCGGGTGGGCTACCTGCTTCTCTCAGCAGGGTCGGAGTCCCCTTTGCAGCTGCCTCTTTTGTCCGCGAGAGCCTCAGTCCGCTCTCAGGACTTTGGGATGGGCGCCGTTAACTCCATGTGGGTTCCTTCCCCACCCCCGTTATCAACTCAGTCCCAGTCCGAGGTAAAGTTAGGTTGAATAGGCAGGGTCCATACAGATGCAAATGGTCCTGAGTTTTCTTTGTGTTTTCCCTATTCTTTAACTTTCTTAACCATAGTCATCTGGAATTCTATGTCTGATAGATAAAGAAGTTCTTCCATATCTTTATGATTTGGTTCTGGGGTTTTGTTTTCTCTTTGTGATATATTGTTTCCCTGAGGGTTTTCTTGGCCATTTGTATTTTTCCTTCTCTTGATTATTTGTTTTGTATTTGCTCACTTACTGTTCTGTGCCTTTACTTGATGGTAGACATTACTGCTGGGGTCTTATAGGATTTAGAGTGGTGCTACAACCCCACCCCCTCACCACCTGCTGCACTTCTGAGCCTTCTGGTGTCTGGGAGGACTGGAGGATGCTGGGTCAAGAGACTGAGTTGCTTGGGGCTTGCCTCACTCAGGAGCAGTGGCTCAAAGCCAGATTATGGTGACCAAGAGGGCTGAAGGTTGCTGAAGATCCCTGACATAAAAGGAGGCCCTATACAACCTAGGTTGGAGCTTAAGTCGGCTCCTGAGGTGCTGGTGACTGATTGCTTAATGGGATTCACTTCCCAGGTGTAGCTTTGTACCCACAATACAAATATAGGCATTTTGAGATCTACTAAAGAGCTGATGGTTGAGCCTAGAGTCAGGGGTGCTTATTGGGGTTGCTGAGGGTCTCCCATATAGAACAAGGCCCTGAAAGGCCAAGACTGGGGCACTGGTCTGCTTGGAGGTACCTGTGACTGAAGAGTAGTGGGATGTACTTTCCACGTGCAGCTGGTGGCCAGTGGACAGCTGGGTCCTTCAGAGTCCTGGTTTGGGCTTGTGTCTGCTCCTGATGTGCTGGTTACTGCGTGCTGAGCCTATGTCCTTTATTGTGTTGAGACACATTCCATCCCATTTTTGAGTTCTATTTTTCATCATAAATGGATATTGAATATTACTAAATGTTTCCTGTGCATCTATTCATATGATCATATGACTTTTTCTTTTTGTTTGTGAGGTGAGTTATGTTGCTCTATTTTAGGATGTTGAACCATTCATTCTTTTATCCCTGAAATCAACTTAGCCATGATATTTGATTCTTTTATACATCATTGAATTCAGTTTGCTAAGCTTTTGTTGAGTGTTTTTACATCTCATTCATAAGGAAAACTGTTTTGGGTTTTTTTTTTTGGTCATGTCTTTTTATGGTTTATTATCAGGGTAATACTGGCTTCATAAAATGTGTTTGGAACCCATTCCTTTCTCAAATTTTTGTAAGAATTTGGGAATGATAGGTCTTAGTTCAAGCTTGAAGGTTTGGTAGAACTCATCATTGAAACCAGTTCTTTTTTGGGGGTGATTTTTGAAGAGAGAAAGATAAACACTTTGTATGTTTAAATTAATTATTTTTTAAAAATCATTGTTAATTTTTGGACAGTATTTGACTTCTCCCCTCAGGTGCCCCTGTTCTCCCAACACCATAGTACCCAAAATCGATCTCCACAGTCCCTTGTGTTCTTCCCTCCCCTGTTTTAATCCCTCTAGAAGAGTTTTGATTACAGTTTCAATTACCTTGCTTTTCCTTGGTCTCTTAGGGTTTATTATTTTTTGCTCAGTCTCCAAAGGCTGTTTTTTTTTTCTAAGAATTTGCTCATTCTACGTTTTTTCAACTTTCTTGCATACAGATGCTCATAGTAATATCTTTTGAGCCTCTGTACTTTGAAGACATCTGTTGTAGCTTTTTTCACTTATATTTATTTTCTTTCTCTTTCTTTGTGACCATTGCTAGAGATTTGTCTGTTTTCTCAATAAAAGTTTTTTATTTCATTCATCTTTCAAATGAATTTTTATTTGATTTTTATTTCATTTGTTTATTTGTTCGTTCATTCGTTCATTCATTCATTCATCCATTCATTTTTGAGACTAGGTCTCGCTATTTTTGCCCCTGGAACTGCAGGCTCACATTGCCCCTGGTACAATGCACTCAACCAATCCCCAGCCTCAGCTTCCCAGGTAGCTATGATAACAGGTGCGCGCCACCACGTCCAGCTATTTTTTGGGACTAGGTCTCGCTGTGCTGTACTAGGCGGCACTCGAACTGCAAACCCCAGACCCAGCTGCGACTCCATAAGCTGTCGCTTACAAGCGTGCACCACCGTGCCTGGCTAGTTCATTTATTTCTGCTCTACTTTTTGTTATCTTTTTTTCCTTCTATGCCTTTAGTTTTGTTTTCCTTTCTTTTTTCTTGAGGTGAAAGGTAAGGCTATTTATTTGAGCTCTTCCTTGTTTCTTGCTGTAGGGTATTATTGCTATATACTTCCCTTTTAATACTTCTGTTACTGTGTCCCATAAATTCTGGAGATTGTATCCTCATTGTCATTGGATCAAGAAAAAAGCTCTTGAAAGCATGAAATAACTAAAAATATACTTAGAAATTTTCAGCCAACATCATAGAATTAGAATTCAGAGAGGTAAGTCATAGCCACTAGAAGGCTTAAATAACACTGTTAAGCAACTTTACCTAATTGACATCTCTACAGAATGCTTTACCCAACAATAGCAGAGTATGCATTATGTTTGAACAAAAGTGAACTCTGGATAGATAATACACAGGTCATAGAAAGTCTCAAATATACCTAGAATGATTGTAATTATACTACTTGTATTTTAACCACAATGTAATGAAATCAGTGGTCAACAGGACAAAAAGAAGATATTTACAGAAATTTAAATAACTTAAAAATAACCCATAAGCAAAAAAGAAGTAATAAGTAAAATTAGAAAATACAAATTATACAAATGACACATGAACTATATGGGGCTAAACTGTACAGGTACATTTATATTCAGGTTTCTTCTATCTGCTATTAGGAGTTGCGTGTGGAATGAAGAAGAAATTAAGACAGAAGAGATGGATAGTGATCTGTGAGGCTAGCCCACAGTATGGGATCCTGGGAAGCGTGTCCAGATCCAAGTTTAATGAAGTTGTAATGATCCTTATGTACCCCAGCAAGGAAATGTTACAATGATGTAATGAGGAAGTAGCAAAGCATAAATGACATGCAGCAGGCAGGATGCGGGGGATGCATGATAACAGGAGAATTTACCTTTGGGGGAAGCAGCCATTAATAGTAGGTTATATGTCTCTTGGAACATTCCAAAGAGGTTAGGAAGCTAGGTTGTAGGTGAGAGATGTGCTGTCCACCAACTAGTGTGCCAGAGGGGGCTAGAGAGATAGGAGGTGTTCCTTTTATCTGAAGCTCCATTTCTCTACCTGCTTCTACATTTCACCATCTGCAAGTTTGGCATTTGTGCATTTGACTAACTCAGTGATATTTGAATCAGCAGAAGTGGAATCTGGATAGATATGGAAGGCCAAATGTAAGTTATGCCTGTTTTTTTTAGTGCTCAGAGGCTGACACTCCAAGCTCTATTGGAACTCAATGTAAATGAAAACATCAGAATTTTGAGTAGTCTCCAGACTATTTTCCGTAGGAGCTGGAAACATTTCTTTTTCAACTCATCCTCACTATCATTTGTTGTTTATGTGTGTGCATTTTGGGAGTGAGATGGTATCTCTTTATGGTTTTAATTTCCCTAATGATAAGAGATTTGAACATTTTTCGTGTGCTCATTGACCATTGGACTCTGTTTTCTTTTTGTTGAGATGTATGTGTTCTTTGTAGATCTTGGATATTAACTCCTTGTCAGGTGTATGATGTGCAAATATTTTCTCCCATTTGGTAGGATGCCTTTTTGTTTCAATGATGGTTTCTTCTACTGTAGAGATGGCTTTTAGTAGATGTAGCCATCCCATTCATTTATTTTTGCTTACTTTGGAGTTGAATGCCCCAGGACATACCCCAAACCAATGTTTTAGTGGTTTATGTTTTCTTCCATGTGTTTTATGGTTTTAAGTCTCATATACTAGTCTTTAATAAAACGTGTGTGATGTGAGAGTGACCCAGTTCATTTTTTCTGATGTTACTGTTTAGCTTTCCAAGCACCAGTTCTATTTCATTGGTTTGTTTGTCCATTTATATTGCTATACCCTACTGCTTTGATTGATATGTAGCCTTCTAGTATAGTTTGAAGTATAGTTTGGGAGATTGATATCTCCATTCCTCTTCATTTTGGTCGAGATTGCTTTGGTTATTCAGGGTCTTTTGTAGTTTTATATGTAAATTTCAATAATGTTTTCTCTATTTCTTTAAGAATTCCATTGAAAATCTCACAGGAATTACATTAAAGCTGTATATTGTTTTTGGTACAATGAACATTTTAACAATGTCAATTATTCCAATTCATGAGCATGTAATATATTTCCATTTCCTTGTATGTTCTGTTTCTTTTAATATCATCTTATATGTTTCCTTGACTAGGTCTTTCACTTGCTTTCTTAGCTTGATTTTAATTTATTTAATGCTTCCTAAGGCTACTGTAAATAGAACTTTCCTGATTTTTTTCTCTTCTGGTTGATACTTCACATATAAAAATACAACAGGCTTTTACATACTGGTTTTATATCATGCCACTTTACTAATATATTGTTTCTAACAACTTTTTAAAGGAATCTTTAGCTTTTTCTACCTGTATGGTCATGTCCTCTGAAAACTGGTAGTTTTCCTTTTTTTCCATTTTGAATTCCTTTTATATCTTGTCTAATTGCTCTAAGACATCAAATATTATGTTAAACAGTAGTACTGGAAATGGATAGCCTTGTCATATGACTGATCATAGAAGAAAAGATTTCAGTTTCTCACAATTGAGCTTGTACTACTTGTGAGTTTGGCATATATGGCCTTTATTGTCTTGAGGTATGTTCTCATTTTGATAAAATGAGAACTCCTCCTATTCTCATTTTGACAAAAGCTTTTATTATAAAGATGCTAAATCTTGTAAAATGCCTTCTCTGCTTTTGATGATATGGTAGTGTGGGTTTTGTCTTTCCTTTTATTAATATGGCAAATTACATTGATTTATTTGCATAAGTTGAACCATCCTTGAATACCTTGAGTTAATCTCACCTGCTTATGAGGTATGATCCTTTTAATGTAGTGCTGAATTCAGTTTACTAAGATTTTGTTGAGGATTTTGCTTTTGTGTTCATCAGGAATGTCAGTCTGTAGTTTTCATTTTTGTGATATCCTTGCCTACTTTTGTAAGGGTAATGTCCTCATAAATTGTGGGAGCATTCCCTTTCCTTTAATTTTTTTGGAAGAGTTTGAGAAGAAAGATTGATATTAATTTCTCTATAAAGTTAGATAGAACTCAATAGTAAAATCGTTGACTTTTGTTTCCATTTCCTTGCTTGCAACTGGTCTCAGATATTAATTTCTCTATAAAGTTAGATAGAACTCAATAGTAAAATCATTGACTTTTGTTTCCATTTCCTTGCTTGCAACTGGTCTCAGATTTTCTATTCCTGATTGAGTCTTGGAAGGTTGTGAGCTTCTAAGAATTAATCTCTACAGATTTGCCAAACCTGTTGGCACATAGGCATTCATAGTAGTCTCTTTTAACCTGTTATAAAGGAATAACTTCTTCATTTATGGTTCTACCTATTTTCTTACCTAATTTTTTGGTGAATTTCTTCTCTTTGATTTAGATAAGAGTGCTCTTTTCAACATTTCTGATAGGTGTGATTTAGAGTTTGCATACTCCAGTTTTTCTTTGTCAGGAAACTCCTTTATTTTGCCCTCATATTTGAGAGTCTTGCAGAATATGTAGTATTGTTGGCTGAAAGTTTTTGTCTCTGAGTATTTTGAACACAGCATTCCATTCTCACCTTCTCTGTAGAGTTTCTGCTGTGAAATCTGATGAAAACCTGTTGAAAATACCTATATATGATGTCTGTTCTTCCCCCTTGATGTCCTCAATATTCTTTCTTTGTCTTGAATTCTTTCTAGTTTCACCACTATGTTTCTTGGTGTAGGCCTCATTTGTTTAGGTAGCCAGGTGTTTTTTTAGCTACATGGACTGATATATTCCATCCCCAGGTACCAGGTATGGGTGCTTTTTTCTTCTTTGAATAAGCTCTCTGTTCCACTCGTTATTCCCCTTCTAGTAGAACCACCCATTATTCTTTTTTCTTTTTACATTGTCAAGTCACCTTTGTACTATAAGTATTTCCCTTAGATATGGCCTTCCCGCCACCATTCCACAAACCACCACCCTGTTAATCCACTACTTCCCCCACTCCAACCTCTTCCTCACTGCATACCCCAGATCTATGGTCAGTCTGTGAGCCTTGCCATTTTCCTGGAAACTTGTCCT
Organism: Uropsilus gracilis; assembly: GCA_004024945.1. Taxonomy (NCBI): domain Eukaryota; kingdom Metazoa; phylum Chordata; class Mammalia; order Eulipotyphla; family Talpidae; genus Uropsilus; species Uropsilus gracilis. The sequence continues at coordinate 6,522 of PVHY01006682.1, forward strand.
TTTCTTGGACAAAGACCTAGCTCCCTGGACCACAGCAGACCAGGCTGCTCAGATCCCCAGGATCAACTGGGAGGCAGTTAATAAGGCAAAGCAGTTCATGAATAGCCTTAAGACAAGACTACTTGATTTTGGAACTTCCCATGGAATAGGAAAATGTTCCCTTTTTTCCAGATCAGCCTGGGTTCTGTGCCACCTCATTCACACTGATTGTTCCATCCATTCCATTGACTATCACATTATGCTGCTTCTGAGTCTCATAATTATGACATTGGGATAGAAGATTGCTGTGTGCCATTTGCATTCCAGAAGAGTCATGCCGGATGAGATAAAGGAAAACCTCTCTCGTTAGTGGCCCCTCAGAAAACCTAGGGGCTATCAGGAATGGCCTTTTGATGTAGTGCTGGCGCCTCCAGGCTTTTCCTTATCAATGTTAGCCCTTTCTAAGATTAAAGACCATCCCTACACTACCCCTTCCTCAATTATTCTTTGCTTTAGAATGTTAATTGTCTCTCAGGATTGCTTGTCCTCCATGGAATTCGCCAAGCCCTCACCTGTGTCTCTATAAATACCCCCTCCTTTTGTTAATAAAGTTGTCTCATGGTCCATACTTCCATTTGACCCCTGGCTGTGGCTGGGCTATCTCTCCTCCTCATTTCATTTCTCATACCCTACGTGGCCATCAACAGAAGATGGAAATTAAAACTTTAGAAGTAAAAATAACAGAAGGTCAGGAGGTAAAGACCTCAATAAACGAAATCAGGAATTCTAGAGAAAGCTATAGAAATAGACATTTATTCATTAAATGGATAAATGAATCAGTGACCTTAAAGACAGCAATGCATAAGGACCCAAGTAGAAGAAGAGAAACGCTTGGGAACTCAATTCTCAGCCATTTATTGGTGGGGAAGTTTCCTAGTGGAGAGAGACTCTAGCAAATGATCAGTCCAGCTACTCTTGTGTCCTTTCATGTTTCCTAGTCCTGCCTTGGGTTCCTAGTCACAGCTCTGATGTTTTTATTCCCCAGTTGTAAACAGAAGAAGCCTCACTCAGATTGTATACATCTCTTAACCAGGAATTTGGTTACCCACCCCAGGGATATTGTAGATTGAAGTTACATGGGAGATCACCTGCACCAGCTTTTCACATGGTCTTATTTCTCATGGTTCCAATCATGTTAGATCTACCTCAGATGATAACTGTTTCCAGGACTTTGATTTGCCCTCCAGTTCCTGGAGGGGAGACTTTGGAGGCCTTCAGTGGGAATGCCTGAATAATGACTCCCTTGAATGGAACTGAGTGAAGTGGAAGTCAGCCCAGAGGTTAAGTTGGAGAACCCCTCCATTACCGTGCACCCAGCTCTCAACCCCAGCCCACATGGAGGCAGGGCCTAGTACCCCCAGCCTGAGACCAGCTCCCACCTCTGACCCACCCATTATTCGTACATTGATTTTCCTGGTGGTGTTAGGTATTTCTTGAATTGCCTATTCATTTTTTAAAAAATTCATTTCTTTTTTTCTACTTGAACTCTTAATGCATTACTGTCTTTGAAGTTACTGATTCATTTATCCCTTTAATCTAGTCTACTTCTATAGCTTTCTCTAGAATTCTTGATTTCATTTATTGAGGTCTTTACCTCCTGACCTTAAGTTATTTTCTTTTCTAAATCTTTACTTTCTGTCTTCTATTAATTGATTTTTATTTTTTAATTTCTATCTTCTACTAATTGATTTTTTATTTCTTAATTTATAATTTGTTTTGTTTCTTTGATTTTTGTATCTGTTTGATTAACTTTTTTTTTTTTTTTTTTTTTTTTTTTTTTTTTTTTTTTTTTTTTTTTTTTTTTTTTTTTTTTTTTTTTTTTTTTTTTTTTTTTTTTTTTTTTTTTGGTTTCTTTGTATTCTCTTACTTGCTTTTCTGAGTTCTCTTATATTACTTTGACTTGTCTTTTTGGCATCTCCCCTACCACTTTGAATTTCTTTATTATGGCATTTTTAAACTCTCTGATAGAGTAAAATAATCTTACTCTTTTTGTCTTTGGATTCTAGAGAATTGTTCTCACTTTGTGATGACATGCTTTCTTGAGTATTAAATTTACATATTATATGTTTTTTGCCCATTTTAGTACTTGAAGACTCCCTATTTTTATTTTAATTTTAATGTCTTTAATGTTTTAATTATTCATTTATTTTGGCCTTTGCTAGCTTCTGTGTATACTCAGATCTGTTTTGTAGTTGCTGAACCAGCAGGATGAGAAAGGACTTGGAGGGATCTAGATCTTGGTGTGGATCAGTTGGGTGGGTCTGGCTCATATTTGTGCCACCCTGATGGCCTTTCTCTGGGGTTTGGGATGAGAAACTTGGCAGTCTCTGTGCTTTCAGTGTGCCTCACAAAGTACATTCATTCCCAGAAGTATGAAAAGGATAGTGTAGATCAGAATGCCTACTCTTTTATTATCTTTAGCATGCACCCAGTCTGTGTAGAAAACCTCATTTTCCCTACAAGATCTCCCCTTCTTTCATGGGAGTAAGCATCCATAAAATTTCTCCTTACTACTCCCCAAGGCCACTGGTTACACGACTGCCCTGCCTCTGTAGTCTACTACTATAGATCACAACACTTAAGTTCTTCTCTCCACTCACCTACTTCTTAGTGTGAATGTCCTCAATGTCTTCAAACCTATTGAAGTTTACAGTAGTCTTCACTGTCCAAAGGTAATTAATTCCATTCATATCTGGAAGGCTGTCCAAATGGTTTTCCTTGATAGGGCTTGCTTCAGTTGCTTCCCAGGATCTATTGGGTCTGAATTGCTTCTTGGTCCATTCCTGGTGCTCACAGGTCTGGGTCAGGGCGATTGTACCTACTGTGGCAAAGGCTGCTTCTGGGGCACTCCATAGAGCTCACTAGGATTACAAGGTTCAACTTTGGTGGGTCTGTTCTCAGTTATTGTCCTGGGACTTGCTAATGTCTGCTAAGGGCTATTGTTATTGGCATTGCTTCCAGGGCCCATCTCAGAGCTTGCTAAGGTCTGTGAAGGCCTACTGTGGTGGTCTGCTTCCTGGGGTTTGCTGAAGTCTGCTGATGGTTTCCAGGCAATGGAATTGCCAGTTCCAATCTGCTGCTTGAAGGGTCCAACCAGGTCACTTGGGGCTTATATTGCCTTCCTGGGCAGCATATGTCATTAGCTTGTTCTACTGCTTACTGGGGTCTTCTCTTCCAGACATTAATCCTAGTGAATCCTGTAATCTGATTTTTCCTTTGGGACTTTCAGTTTTGTTCTGCTGCAGATTAGCAATGAGCCTGTGAAGGAGTTCAGTGTGTTCACTCTGCTGCCATCTTTTTCCTAATGTATATTTATGTATATTTGCAGTTAGGCAGTTTAGGGACAGTCACAGGGAATAATATGGAAGTCTCATTCTGAAAGGCAGGTCTCTTGGCCCATGTCCAGTCTCCACTGGGTTATGAATGCATGTGAATTCCCTACATAGGAGAATTGAATTTGTAATAGAAGACCTTCTAGTAAGATGTTTGCATCATTTGGGTTATATATAAGAATTTTTGGATTTAAAATAATGGGATTATGGCTTGTGAGCTTTTAAAATCACTGGAGTGAAGAAACAACTATATGGAACCTTCAAGGCAGAGTTACTCCTGCCCATGGTGCCGAGGTCCCAACTCCACCTTTTTTGTATCCATAAGTGTAGAGGCCACACCTCCTTCAGGTACACTGCAGCCTAAAGCAGAGGCCTCAGGCATCTGCACTCTCCCTTGTGGGGTGTGGGCTGGGGAGCTGGGGAGGTCTGGCTCCCCTTCTGGGGCATGCTGGGGCAACCTCCCATCTGCAGCCCTGAGACTCCTCCTGATTGTGGGGGGCTGGTAATCTGCTGGGGCATGGGCTGGTGGGGGGCATCCCCCTAGTTCATTCTCACCTTAGTCATTCCTCATTTTGAACAAGAAACGAAAAGCAACAATGCTTTTCAGATGTACTGGAGGAAATAGAGATATAAATAAAGGCCCTGAACAAGCCATTCACCTGCCCCAAAAGAGTATGGTTGGCATTTCGAGTCACAAGACTCAGTAAGAGGAGGTTGAGGATATATTACCAAGTAACACAACAACATTCTTGGTGTTAAAGCTAAACTCCCCATCCAGGGACACTCTTAACATGAGCCCCCCAATCCCACCGGGGGAAGAAAGCCACAACGTAGTGACAGTGACCCATGAAAACGGCAAACCAGAGAGAGGTCACGAGCCAGACCAACCACTTGCTGAGGTCTGCCCCTACCTGAGATCTCTACCGCAGCCGATGGCTGGGAAATGATCTCCCAAAACCTGATTCCAGAGCTACAAGGTCAAGAAGTAGCACATGGCACAAGCATCGGGATGAACAGAAGAGACAGCCAATAAGAACAAGAAGACACTGAAACCAGAGACCATAATGGTCCTAAGGAAAAAGGAAATTCCATAGTGAAGAAGCTGGGAGAGCCACTCACATACCGGACCGACAGGATGTTTTCCAATATGCTCAGAAGGGCCACCTGCCCCAATGTTATCCATGGAGATATGCTAGCCTGGTCTGCAGTCCCCCAGCAACATGGGACTTCACCCTGCTCCAGAAAAAAGAAAGTAAAGAGAACAATGGGCCAATCACTAACCAACATCTGACAATGAGAAAGGAGCTAGAATGACCAGAGCATGGACCAGGGTAAGAGGATTGGGGGTGGGGTGGGGTGGGGAATCATGCCTACAAGCATGAGATATGTATGAAAACAATAAGGAAAATAAAAACATTTTTAAAAATAATAAAATAAAACTGAAGCTGGAAAAAAAAAAAGAAATAGACCTGGCCTACGTTCTGGCTTTTATGGGAATAGGTTGTATTGCCCCTGGCGGAGGACTTGCACCAGCATTTACTATATTGGGTATGACCATGGTATGGCTGCTCTATGCCTATGAGTCTTTTATAATGAAAAGAGAAGGGCATAGTGCCCAATACCTAGTTCTAGCCCCCCTTTTGCCATTTCTCAGCATTCTTCAGAAAGCTTATATTGACCCTGTTATCCATAGCCTGATTTTAAAATAACCTTACTAGATTGTCCATTTACAAGTTATCTTTGAAAATATTTAGCCTGAGCCAGTTTCTGCTGACTCTATTCATCATTTTCTCTCCCCACTCTTAATACCCACATTCACACCAATCACTCCAAGTTCCTCTTCTCTGTTGTAAATGTCTGTGCTTTAATAATGGAATAAAAAATGACCATAAACAACAAATGTTCTAACCACCTCTAACCCCCATTACAAACTAGTCAGTTTTCTGCTGGTCCTCTCTCTCCAGCATTATAAACATATTGCCTGCCTCATACTTGGTCAGGGGTATCAGAAAAATCATCTCCCCCACCCTTCAACCCATTAACTGATGTCAGAGAATCAGAGAAAATAGATGTCTTTAAAATGGAATACTGATTATAGGTGGAGTTACCAAAATTAGCAAATAAAAATATAGGACTCAGTTAAATATGAATTTTAGAGAAACAATATTTTTGTAAAAGGATGTTTGATTTTATATTATTTAATTCATGAAATCCAAATTTACTCTGCATCTGTTATTTTTTTTGTGGAAACCCTAAGGAATTGTGATCAGAGGTGTCTTGAGGTTATGTCTTTCTTGAACTGAAAGGTTTACTTGGAAAACATTAGATATGTTATATCACCTAGAGCTGGGAAAGAGAATGGCCCTTCTAGGTGTCTCTCACCCTTTACAAGGTCCTGACTTGAATAGCCTTGGCTCAGTGCCTACAGACAGTCTCCTCCAATTTTTGCCCTTTCAGTGTTAGCATGTCTTTTCCTTCTGCCCAAGTTCAGGTTGGAAGTAGGGGATAAGTTGAGTTAACATAAAAAACAAGCACAGGTACAATGTGCAAAAACACACAGTTTTAATAAGTTATAAAATAGAGGAGCCATATTTTACTATACAGAAAACAAATGTGTTGATTGCTGTAATCAGTAAGATAAAATATGACGTGAATTCAGCACCATAATGATTCCTATGGTAGCCACCTGCCATATAGGAGCCTATCTGCTGCATGGCATAAAGTTTCATCTGATAAAGACTTCACTATTGTGCACAATTTAATACTCAAACAGAAACCTTAAGATATAAATGAAAAACTTATACATGAAATTTCATGAGCTTTCCAAAAGGAACAGGTCAGAGAACCAGGTCCTTATACTTCAATGTGTATCTCCCCATGAACATGAGCTGCCTCTCAGACACTTCAGCTGAATTTTCAGGAGCCAGGGAGAGAGGTGACCTCTGAGATGCAACATGATGTTACAAACCAGTTAGAAGACCCCTACCTTGCAGGAGCCCCTCAGACAATAGACTCTGATTCCAGAAACTCAGTGCTATGCCATCTGTCCTGCTAGCTGCATGCTCAGTGGAGATTTGCACACTTCTTTAGACTGGAAACTTCTGAGAACTCCAGACATAGAACCCAAGGCACTGAGTATGCTTCTAGGGTCATCATCATGCTGGCCAACAGTTCCCAAAGAACACTGTAATTCCTCAAGTAGAAGGTAGGTATCCCTAGAAATGTCCCATTTGGGGTCTTTTCCTGAAGGCTTCCAGACCCAACATGCAGTCTTGCTTGCTGATATCTGAGGTTCCCATATGGGTACACCAAGTAGTAAGTCCTAGCTTGGGTCAGCCCTGACCTTTCTCCACACTCTAAGGCAGATCCAAACAAAAACTGACTTCAGCTCATTAATAGCATCAGCTGTCATAAGTTCAAATTCAGGAAAGCCAGGTGCTCCAGTTCCTGATTACAGAGCTACAACACTGCAAATGTGCTTCATACCACATCTTATTAAAGAGCAATATGATAAGACAACATGTTTTCTCCAGTTTGGAATTCAGCAAGATCCTGTGAGACACAATGGGTCAGTGAATGAGCACATGTGGGATGTGTGAGCAGAGGGAAGGGGCAGGCAGCATAGTATGAAGGGTAGCTACTTAACACCCTGCTAGAAAGTCGTCGTCCCAGCTGTCATTCTCATGGTTTCCAACACCATACACACTGACACACATACACATGTGCAGATTCAGACAAACATTCTTAGCACCTTAAATTCAATGCAAACTAACCATCATGGTTTATTTTGAGCTTTATATTCTCATCTGTATAATACGTGATTAAGAAAATGACCTGTGACTGGCAAGAATGCAGATTTTTGAATTCTCCTGGACATGAGGAGATTCAGAATTTTGTGTCAGCCTAGGTCTGCTAAAGGGCTAATGTACCCCTGGATCTTATACTTTCAGAAAGTTTAAGCTACATGTTCACAAAATACCAACACAGGGAGAAGTGAAAATTAGCCACCATCCTCCCATTCACCCCTATGCCCTTTTTACTATTTCTCATTCACATCTTGCTCACAAGTTGGCACCATTTTGCCAAAACCAAAAGTTGTTAGAGTTTGTAAAATGTAAACAATAAGGCAAGCTATCACTACCGCTAACCCTGTTTCTTTAAGAATGGTCCAATTGGGCAGCTCACTGTGGTTTCCTGAACTTCTAAAAGGTAGAGAGCTAGAGGGGCAAAGTCATTCATTCCCTTGCAAACAAAGCTGATCTTCAGGACCAAACCAAGCCCTCAAAGCCCAAGACTCATGGGCATGGCTAGCCTGATGGTAACATTCCCTGTCCTCTGGGAGATTCAAGGCCTTGACCACTCACTGCATTTTCCAGCAATGTGCATGCCTCCCTCATGCTTCTGATGCATATGGAGAGGGAAAACATCTCTCTGAGGACCCGGGTGTTGCGGCTAGCTGGTCAGAGATGGCAAACAAGGCTAGGATCACTGGAGAGAGATTTAGGAAAGCCTGGGGGTGCATGCCACTATCTTCTCCTCAGAAAACGTTATGGATATCTCCTGATTATAGGATTTTCAGTACTTTCTGGGGAGGACATGGACAGTTTCACAGCTCCAACTCTGCTGACATAGCCAAGCACCATCCAGGATTATCAAAAAGGTTAGATATTTCCTCAGGTTTTTCATTCACAAAACTGTATCAGGTCAAGATGAAGATCAGAGCCTAATAGACTCACAGGCCCCCTTAAGATATTTTAAGCTGATCTTTAAAGATTTTCACATGAAAATCTAGGTTTCCAAGAGAGAACACTCTCTGATAATAGCAGTCACAGTGCAAAAATGGCTGGAGCTGACAGCTCTACTTGAGTGTGGGTCTCGGGTTGGTACAGTCCCCACCTCCACCACACTCATCCTCTTCTTCAGTCTGATTCTTGAAGAAACTGTATTCACAGCCTCCACTTGATCATGTTCATTTTAGTGATTTAGTAAGCAAACCATCATTTATCTGAAGACATTCCCCATGGGGCTTGTTCCTCAGTCTAGGGAGTGGTAGGAAATGGCCTACCAGAAGGATAGTGACTACCAAGGAAAGGAAAAATTCCTAATCACTGCTCAGATACTCTGGGCAAATGTTTACTTTCTGATTTATTCCTCCTGCTCCCATTAAGAAAGAGATTGTAGAACTTCTGTATTTTACTCCATCCCATGACCAACCTAGTGCAAAATTTAGGAAATTCTAGGGCTGGGAAACACATGTGCTAATCTGTGTGTATATGTATGTATGTATGTATGTATATATACATACACACACGGTTATAATTATATATAATATATACACACATATATTATATATGTATATATATTCTCAATCTTTGTTTCCTCAAAACCTCTTAGAATATGAAATCTCTATACGCAAGAAAAAAAGTGCTAGTAATGCTATCTTTCCATTTTATTAGAACTTTCCGAGCATCTCTTTCTTCCTCATCTCATCAATGAGCTCTTGGATTCTTTGGTTTCTGGTCTTTTCATATGGGCTCGGTCGTCGAGGAATTAGGTTGGGTGGCTGGACTTCATTGTCCAGGCCGTGGATTTTATAGGGAACATCAACAGCATTGGTTTCTGGATGATCCTCTGTAGCATTGGTGCTGGAAGCATTGAGAGGAACCTCCAGGGGGGTCCCTGGGGAAGGTGGCATCTCCAAGACTAGAGTGGGCGCTGGGTGAGTGGGCATGATCTCTTCAATAACATTGTGCTTCCCAGGTGGCACTTCCGCCCTGTCATCCACATAGGTGAGGTTTCTGTGCAGGTTACAGGACTTGCAACACAGTTTATTGTAGCCTGGAATGGAGCAATAGCGAGACAAGACTTCCATCCTACAGAACATTGACTTGTCACCTTGGCAGCGGCCCTCTGAAAGAGAAAAGTGGGACAGGTAACCAAAGGACAAGATAAGGGGGACTCTGTTCACCTGAAAGAATGCTGCTGGCTGGGAAAAAAAGCTTCTGAAAGAGGCCAGAGACAGTGCAGAGGCAAGCAAGCTCACATGGAAGGTCTGTGTTTTCAAAATCAGAGCTGCCCTGGAGGGGGCAGCAATCAAGAAGCCTGCTTTTCAGTATCTCCTAAACTTTCAGACAAAACCAGGCCTACCTATTCTGGAACTTTGTCCGATGGTCATATTTGATACCCTGTGGTAACCCAAATGACCTTTGGTGTCAGATTTGACTCTACAATAGTTTATAAACAGTAACAAAATTAGATCTATAAGACATTATTTCTAAAACCCAATGGAGCAAGCCCCTTTCTCTCAGGCTCATCTACTTTGTTCCCGTCTCACTCACTTGTCTGGTCTCTAATCTACTTCCCTCAGCACACCAGCAGTCTTGTATTCTGGCACTGCTTTTTCATCCAGTGGCCTGGATGGAAGAAACTAAGTTCCAGGCTTTTTCCCAACTTTACGACTTCATGCCTTGACACAGACTTATACTTCTTTCAGCATATTTCTTCCTTTCTATACCAGAAGTGGGTCATCCATGGTCTAACTTGCATGGAAGAGCTTCAACTCCCTCTATAGAGACCACTGTTGCCTGCCTTCCACCCATCTTGACTGCCTTCTCCCTAGCCCAGCTCAACTCTGCTTTATTCAACCCATCAACTTGTTTTGTTCTCATATTACTCCCAGATTTCTATCTCCCCTTTCTGCCCTGCCTTATTCTATAACACAAAAAATTGAGTTGATTTATGAAATTTCACTCAATATAAACTAAAGGGATGTCTGACACATAAATTCCTGCTCACTGAATTGAGTCAACAGGTTCAATTCACCTGCTACATTCCTCTGTTCACAATGAGGATTTCCCTTTCCTTCACAAACCTCATGTGCCCTCCTTGGACCTACTCTCCTTAATGACCTCATCTACCTCTACATACAGGAGGCAGGAAGGAGGGAAAAAGGAGCCAGCCATCAACTGTGAACCAAATTGATGTAGTTCCTTTGTATACCAACATACAATACTACCTACTTCTGTAATCCTCAAGATTCTTGTAATAAAAGACAAGCAGACCCCTTTTCCCATTCAGTATCAGTGGTTGCGATGTCTGCCTGATGTAGGCACTGTTTTGGCCTATGTTTTTCTCTTACATTGATGACCCACTTAGTTAACACCAACCTCAAACTCCCAGAGCTTCAAACTCTTGTGTACAAATGTTTCCTACCCTTCAACCCCTTACTCTCAACCGTGTTCCCAAAGGGACCTGAGTCTCAACATACCCAACCCAAGCTCATGGCCTCTGTTGCCTCCACCTATCTCAGAAAAAGGCCTTTCTGGTATACAAACCAGAGTTCCTTATCTAGGCATGTCCCCCAGTATTCCCTCCAAGACATGCCTGGGTGCATCTACATTGCCTCTCATCCACCTCCACAGGGCCAAGTTTGGCTGGACCATCACTGGGGGAGTCACTGAGGAGACGAGCCTGTTCACCTGAGAGCTGGATCTGGTCAGTCCAAGCATCCTTGCTTCCTCCCATCTTTGAAATGTGCGTTCTGCTTGCCTTCCCTGTGTAGAAACGGCCCCAAGAACACTTGTGAAATAATTTGATATGGAGACAATCTGGACAAATATGTGATTGAACTCAATCTATATTAACTTTCAAAATTTCACAGAGGCACTTCATAAGTCAAAACTTTATCAGCTGCCAAACCTGGAGTGTTCTGCCTCTTCCTTCAGTCTCTCCTTGCTATGTGTACATGAGGTCAGTTTACAAACCAACAACCATGGTTGTTTCCTTTTTGCCTGTTTATCTCTATTATTATTCTTTAGCTACACTTCTCTAGTTCAAACACTTTTTAAACAGGAGATGTGGCAGTGTTACTGACCTGGTTGTCCTTTGTTGACTTCAGAATGACAACCTGTTCCCACCAATCTCCAGCCTCATTCAGGCCTTGGGCCTTACTTGGACCATTGTGTTCCTTCTAGCCAATTGGGCCTTTACAGGAACTGTGCTTCTTTCTCCAGCTTCCTCCACCCATCCTTTAGGTGCAGCTAAAACACATCTTCCTCAGACCAGCACTACTTGGCCTCCCTTAGGAAGTTAAACTTACCACCACATGATCTGATGATGCCACAGGTCTCCCTCCCCAGTACTTCATTGGCAAGTTCACTAGTAGTTGTCAGACAAGGTGACAAATGCCTGACTTTTTTTTCATTATTGTTAAAATCCCAAAGAGCCCTACACTACATTTGGATGTGCTTCTATCCGCAGAGCCTGGCACAGTGAATTAAAGAATGCATAAACATGTAAATAAGGAAAAGGACCAATGTGAATGATTGAAATCCCAAGAAGGGAAGTTAGGAATTTTAGAATAGCCTTGTTACAGTTAAGAGGGGCACACAGAAGCAGCTGTCACCAGAGGTGGATTCAACCTTGGTTCGTGCTTCTAAGTGGCCAAAATATGGAGGAAAAAAATGACTGGCTACAGGACTTGCAGTAGGAAAGATCGAAACAGATCAGTCATTTGAGAAAAGCCCAAGCCTTTCTAATCTTGACACTAAGATACAGGATCATGATGTGGAGTGGAAAGGCTAGCAGCCTTTTGCTGAGTGGGTATTCTGGAAACCACACTGAGAGAAATGATGATATGGTTTTCAGGGTTTCAAAACTGATAGAATCCCTTCCTCAGATAAATCACACACAATTGTCTGATATATCAAACAGATAAAATCAGAGCTATGCTGACTGAAGCTGTTGAGGGGTGAGAGCCCCATCTGTTCCCTCCAGGCTTCCAAACACTTCCCATTTCCTCCATTGAAGTGTTTTAATAAGAGCTGAATGGCAGTCTCTGCACTGCTTTGACTGTCCCACTAGTGGGAAGGGGGAAGGACAGAGCTGGTCCAGTGGTGCAGTTGGGCATAGGGAGCTAGCTCCTCACCATCAGCCACCCTCTCATGTGACTTGTGTCTTTCCACACAACTAGCATCAGCACAAAGTCTCTCTCCCATTTGTCACATAGTGGGTTGTGAGCCTGAGAAGCAGACATTACAGTGGTCTAGGGCAGGGGTGTCCAACCAGTGACTAGTTCAGTGAGACTAGTCCTTCTATCTGGTTTTATAAACAAGGTTTTACTGAAGCAGCATGTCACTTATGATTGATGGCTGTTTTCCACTCTCACCAGAGTCAAGTAGCTGCCACAGAGACCATATGGCCCACAGAGGTGAAAATATTTACTCTTTGATCAGTTAGAAAAAAAATTGATGACTGTTGGTCAGCTACTAAGCAGCATCTCCAGATGCCCAGATAGGAATCTGGATGCTTGGTAAATGTCACAGAGCGAAAGGATAGAGGGATGAGCACTTGGTTCCTGCCAGAGGCAAGTAGGCAACAGCTCTTGAGGGCCAAGCCAGCTGTTCCAGAGTGCCTTCCCTCTGTCTGGCTTACACAGTGGACATCTGTGTTAGGTTTTCTTTGAACAGCAGGTTGCATTGCTGTAAGTTCTTAAACATTAAAATAAGTCAATGAGTAAATAATCAATTGAAAAAACCATTAGTCAAGAATTTGATTATGCTACAAAAGTATCAAAATCATCATTACCAATTACTCTTTAAAGGAAACCAAGGGTTGTATGTGTTTCTTTTTTGCCTGAGTTGAAATGTAAATTTTATAAGAAGTTTTGTTTTCATCATCGAACATTTGTATATATTCAGTCCTGAGAAACTCTGAAATGTTTTAGATTAAACCTGTTTCCCTTTAAACAGATTAGGAAATGAGATGTAAACAAGCAGAAGTGAACTCTTACACGATGGGTGCAAGACAGTGCTAATGGGGGCCTGAGAGTTTGCTTCCAGCCACCACCTGCAGCCACCTGCATAGGGCCATGTCTGCTGAGCTTCGAGCTACACAAGCATAGGTCACAGAAGATGGGTTCACTTCAAGTTAGCAATCTTTTAAAACACTCACAAGTTCCATGTTACAGAAATGTAAACTTTTGACCATTTATACAACAGATTATAAAGTGACAACAGGTCAGTGAGTGACATAGCACGTGTCAACCAAATGGACCACGGGTCACACATCCTTGTGGCTTTGTGGTGGGGATCATAGAGGCAGACTGGGCCAATCAAACTAACCCTACGACCCATGAGTTCATACTTCTTCTATCACTAGTCTTACACCAAAGTTCCATAACCCACCAGGTGATGTCAGATTTAGACAAATGCTAGAGGTAACTGCACCAAACAGTATGTACTGTTAGGAGCTCCACGGTAAGACCAGGTAACATTTCAAGATGTGAACAAAGTCATAGTGAAAAACCTTTGCTAACTTCAAGGAGCAAAGGAAAATTTGCAAATTTAAAAGTATTCCACATACATGATTAAACAACAGTATTCAGTTAGAGACAAGTTGAACAAAATAAGAATAGATACACAACTTTTAGGAAAGCCAGTTTCAGGCCTGTTTTTATCATTTAATAGGATCAAGATCTTTGGTGACTTGAAAAAATTAACAGTACCATCTGATCTGGGATTCCACCTAGGAAGAGTGTTTAGTGATCTCTACATATCAACTAGAAATTAGGGAAAATACATTTTGGGAAATAGAATACTGCTGCTCCTCCCAGAAACTCATGTCACAAACTTAGACCACTTTAATTCCTTATTTAAGTGAGATCAGAAGCTCCTTCCTTTTGTATCTTTTATCCCACAGCACCTCACCCAACAGAAAACAGAACCACCTTTCACATGTACATGGGGATTGGCTAGCACCTATGTGTGCATGGGATTGATTGGGAAAGTGATTAGAGCACATTTCATTACATAAAAATAGAAATTGATATCTTAGTTTTTACAGTACTAATTTAATTTGCTCAGCTAGCAAAATTTGATTTGGTTTCACTAGTAGTCACTAGAATACTTTGTATCTAATGGAGAAGCCAACTGAGTTAGGCCTGGATTTCTCCCTGACATTACTAATTGTGTGTGAAGTGCCAGTCTTATGTTAAAATCAGTCAGTGAACTTCAAGTCCTCTCTGAAGCTGTGAGACAGGCCTCTGTTGATAACCTTGCATTGGTGATGGAATGCCGCTTGCTTGAGATGCCACACTTTGAAGCCAAGATAGCATCCTTTGGAAGCCAGCGTGAAGTTATGTATAGCCAGCCAGCCTTGCAAAAGCCAAATTATATGGAATAGAACCTTTCAGTGGCTTTCAAACTTCAGTGGCTTTTGTCTCTGCTTTTCGGTGGCACCACTAGCATTGTTAAGAAACAGGGATGACCAAGGCAGCTGCACAGATATAAAGATGCCACCAATGGACACTACCTGGTTCACAGATTAGTGGTGTGGCTGCTTCATCTACTTCAGTAAGTTGACTTTTTTTAGACAAGAAAAAAAAGTCAAAATAAGAGCATATCCCTGCAGTTCATTTTGAAGCTGGTATCCAGGGGAAAGAATTCTATTGAATTTGATGACATCGCTCCCATCCTCTGATACTCACCTGCTCTCTTCCATTCCACTGAAATATTCACCATAATGCCTAGTGGACTTTCTGCTCAGAAAACCTTGTTAAAACCCTGTTTCAGCACATGTCTGTGTCAGTCATGAATTCCACACATGGCTTCATTAAAGTGTCATGGCGCCTCAGCGTGGGGCTCCCGGAGGGTCTGCTATCTGTTTCAAGTTCATAGTTCTTTCCTTCATGCTCTGGCCTGGAAGTTCATGCAGATGTTTGAACACCAGCCAGGCAAAGTCAGTGGGAACACTCATCTCTGCTAATAAAGTCACTGGAAAATGAGAGGTCAGGCATCAAGTCTCATTTCTTGAACCAGAAAATTGATGCCAGAGAAGCAGAAAAGACGACAATTCCTTCCACTGCTGCAAAGGAATCACACAGTCCAGAGGTAGCAACCTGCTCTTCACACAGTGTGGTCCCAGGCAGCTGAGAGAAGCTCCCTTTCTTTGGAATCTCTAATATAAGGGTCCCTGCTGAGAGCACACATTTCTGAATGGATGTTTTCCATGGTAACTTGGAAGCCTTGGAAACACTAGGCTTCCTGAATCTGAACTTGGCTAAAGTGCATCACCAGGTTTTGACTTCCTGTGCCATTCCTGGCTGCATAGGAACCAGAACATGTGGCATAAAATCTCTCCTGAGGCTGCAGCATTTCCTGGTGCTGAGTGTCCTTGGGAAGAGCCCTCTCCTCCTCCAGATCCCGTGGTATTGGGTAGTAAAGAATTGTTTTTCTCAGCAGAGTTCACCCTGTGTGCAGGGGGGTAGGCACCTTGGTTTCTGGCTTGGTGGGCTCCTGGAGCCTCAACCTTGCCTGCTAGGCTAAGCCCCTTTCCTGCAAGAAGGATTACTGCTGTGGGGGTGGAGGTTGGGCTAGGGGTGAGCAGGGCAAGGATGCAGTTGGGAGTGGCAAGAGAGTGTAAGGGCCAGAATGAGGCTGGTTGAGTATTTTTCAGTGGGTATCACTCACCAGAGAGCCCTCTGAGCTGAATAGGATGCAAATTATGCCACCAAAGGACTGAAGGACCTGCACTGAGACACTGGCTGCAAAAGATCTCTGCCAGGATCATTTCTATCTCTAAGACCTGTTTCTGCAGTCATTTTCCAGCAACAATTAGCTACAAAACCTATTGCTGGCTGGTGAACAACAGGTGTTCTATATTTCTATTACATGAATTCATTTGTGTGCCACTCCTGTGCCCTAGATTTTGTCTCAGCATCACCTATTATAATTTGCTTAGTATCCTCCTTCAAATTCACTCCCTTCTTGAGCTTAAAGGTTATTTTAGAAGAAAGCTGTACATTACTACCACACATGGCAAACTAGTACAGCAAGCAAAGGTAGCCCCAGACACATGAATATAGAGAAAATCTTTAAGTCCTTTGAAGTCCAATTTAAAGTTATATCAAATATAGATACTCCTGTCTGCAAAGCTCTGAGCAAGAGAGAAATGTACCAAAAACTGGTATCAAGAGATACTTTGTCCTCAACATCACGAAGGATAAAGGTATCAGGAAGGGACTGTGTGATCAGTAAGCAACTTGGATTTTTTCTGAGTTGCTGCCTAGATATTTTATAATCAGATGACCCTGATCAATTCCAGAGTCTAGACCATCAGAGGAGGCCCCAGACTTAGGATCCCACCACAAGTTCCTGTTTCCCTTTTTTCCAAGTTACCAGTTAAAACAACCACAGAGAGTTGAGCCTGTGAAGTGACCTCTGTCCCAACCACCCCTAAATCAGAGGTGCTCTCTCTGCTTTCCATCTCCTTTTCACCCTTCAGGTGAAGGGCTTCCCACCCCCACATCACAGCTCAGACTCCAAGGGCGCCTCCTGCCACCTGGTGTGGGCGACTGGGACCAACTCATTCAACAAGTCCTGATCTGCACATTCGAAAACTAATGCACAAGTTTCTCCACACATACTACTCTCCGGGCCTCAGGCTACAATTAGGGACCACCTAAGTCATTTTCGAAAAAGGTGGGATGACATCACTTCATTCTTTTATTCTTTCAGTCAAGCCTATGCCCCCATTCTGCCCAATAAAGGTCATGCAACAAATTAAGAGTGTGTAGTACCCCTCTTTCACTTGTGCCCTCCATGCACCTTGGGTCTCCTCTGCCCCGTGCTGCCCACAGCTCTGACCAGGAGCCCCTTCGGTGGCAGGATTTCTCCTGATCCATCTGGATGGGGAGACAGTGGGCACAGATTTATTGACACAGTTGTCTTGCTCTGTTTCTCTTGGGTTCCTTTCAGTGATTTGGAGCTGAGGGGCTGAACTGAGTCATGGCACTTGTGACTCCCCCTCCCCAGAGGCTGGCACCTGGGGCCTGGCCCTCTACTCTAAGCCTGTCCCATCATATTTGGATAGCCATGCTGTCCTTTTTCATGATTTCCTTCCTCGTTGGCTCAGGACTGCTTCTATGACCACAGAGAAGTGGGGGAAAAGATTCTCACCAGCAGAATGGCAGACTCCAGGTCAAGGGGTCCATGTTGGAATTTGGCTGGCTGTCTGGTCCTTGTAAGCAAGGTGAGAGAACACCAGGCCCTGTGGCTTCTGAGGGGACGTCCTGAGACAAGAGGCAGGCCTGAGCAGGAACTTGCAGATAAAGCAGACCAATGAGGGTTTGCTCTTTTCCTGATCCAGATTCTTTTGGGGCTGGCCCAATGCACACCTGGCCAAATGCATACCTCTCTCCCTGGAACAGGTACTCCAAGACTGAGAGCTGTACCAAGAAATCAGGGCATGATAACCTGAACCATCACTGCCCTGGTTATGGACGACCCTTTCATTCCCACTACACAGCTCTGATGCCAAAGATAAGGGAGATGCTCATTTTTCCCTGACTGGGACACCTCCATCTACCAGAAGAGAACTCAGGTACATTCTTGAAAGATGCCTGTTTAGTGCTAATGATTCAATATACAAGGTTATAGAGCACTATCTGCAGAGACTGCTGACACACTTTGAAAACTACCTGGGGAGCAGGAGATGTCATGGTGGGGGAAGGAGCTGAATGTCTGCATTGGGCAGGGGGATAGGGTACAAAAAAATCCTTTGAATCAGAAACCAAGTAAGTAGTGCTTCAGCTGGTCCTCTACCTCCACTGCCCCCCAGCTCTATAGCATGGTTGACCACATTGATTGAGAGAAAGCCAGTAGCTTGCCAAATCCAAGCACCCAGTTTTGTGGAACTTTTATTGAGTTTATTTGTGGGATGCAGGACAGTAAGTCTTTCCATCATTAGTAAGAATAAAAGGTCATTTCGCAGTCACTTTGGCACACACTAACGTCTCGTCTTAAAAAAACCAAGAAAGCAACAACAATGGAACCTATATAATACACCAGTAAGTACATACAAAACACTAATAAAATATCCCTGATAAACCAAAGTGCATATAGACAGAGAGCACAGCGCCCAGGGCTGTGCTGCACTTCCCAGAGTCACTTGTCACTCACGTCGCCGAGTCAAAGTTGGAAGTAACAGTCGTGAGAGTTGGTATGTGTTACACACTGAGTATTTACATAACAGTAATTAGTGCCAAGAAAGGGGGGTTGACATGAGGTCCAGCAAGGATTCTATTAACAGGGGTGGAGGACAGGGCAGGGCAGCAGCATGGCAGGTGGGGAGCTACACTGGGCACAGACCAGGAGTGTGGGTCTCAAGCGTGAGGCCGCACTGTGGGTGCACCACGGGGCCACTAACTGTTGGTGCCAACTGGTTATGGGCATCGGAGTGGGTCTCCTTTCTGCAGAGGTGGATGGAGGGAGCACATCTAGGTCCCCACACAGACCACAGGTGTGGGGAGCCAAGTCATCTGAAGTGGGAAGTTTCAGTTGTGACAAAAGGTAGGGCAACCTCCCTCTAAACCTGCACTATCTGCCTCCTACCCGGATCACGTCCCCCTTCAGAAGCTTGAGTTAGCAGCCAATTCTGTTACCTTTCAACTTTAAGGCATTTTCTACATAGTTTTGTCTAAACAAAAAACAATAAAAATTGAGGTAAGTCTGTAGTTGTTCATACTGGCAGGTGGCCAAGTTCATATCAACCTCTCTCCCTCTCTCACCCTCTGGGGGGACTTGTGCACGCGATGAGAAAAGGCCATCAGAGCTAATGGGCAGAGAATGGAAGTGGTGGTGTCCCAACGCCCCCGCTGGAGGAACATGCTCCCCTTTCTTAGTTTTATCCAAGCCCCCCGGCAACAGGGCATGGGACCAAGGACTGTGTAAGCTGGACACAAAGGCCACAGGAAGCAGGCCACAGTCTCATGAGTCAAGAGAACACACCCAGCACGGGGTCAGCAGCAGCAACAGCAGAGTTGGCCAGGGAATCCCAACACATGGTCGAGAATCTGGGGCTGGGCCATCCAGCGTGGTGGCACAAAACTGCACACCCTGTTGGTGGGCAGCATATGAAAGGGGACAAGTAAGCTTCCCCCTTGCTCTCCAGATTGCAGCTTCAGCCTGCAGGAATGTCACCAAGTGGTCACATTGGCACTTTGGCCTCTGACTCCTCTGGCACCATGACAGATCTTTGCCCCTTTACAAGCCATCACTATCAGGCCCTGGCTCCCAACAAGAGGCCAGTGACCCTAGGGCCTTGCCTCTGCTAGACTGGGCCCCCACCAGGTGGCCAGGTGATTCTCAAGGAGATGGCCAAGCACAGAGGCCTGAGAGAAAACAGATTCAACTGAGAGAACACTCAGGGAGAGTCAAGGGAGTTTTCCATAGAAAGAGAGGAGAGGAGCCCATGGCAAGCTCCACAAGGCGCAGGGCATGCACTGGAGGGCAGAGGCAGAGGCAGAGTTATAAACGGGCCGGTTACTTGACGAGGTCTTCTGCACCGGCGAGTCAGGGTCTGGGCGGGAGAGCCACTGAACGACGTAGTTCTTCTTGGAGGGGTCAGAGATGTTTCCTAGAGGCAAAGAAAGGAGCTTCAGTGACTGGAACAGGAGGTTGAAGTTCCCCCACCTGCTCACTCCAGGCAGAAAGGCTCCCCAACTTCTGGGATGAGCAGGAGGAGGGTCCTGACCTATGTGCTTCCTTATCTCTGCACTGCTCATTGATGCCCCCTCCCTGCCCTGGCCCTGGCTGCATGGCACCCCCACTGCCTACTCCAGGAATGCAGAGAGTGGTGAATCTTGGATCTACCTCCCTGACTGGTGTTGACACATCTCCCCCACTGTAGGGTGGGCTCAAAGCAGGATTTACACCTTTAGCTGGGGGAAAGGACTCAATGATATCCATGTTCATGGATGCAGTCTGATCAGTGGGAAGAGCTGCTTTTGCCTGATCAACCCCTTTTCTGCTGGGTCTGCCACAGGCTAAGAACCAGGGGCAGCAAAAGGCTTACGAGAACAGGGGCCAAGCCTGCAGATCCTTGCTGTTTCGGGTCGCTCCTCCCGGCATAGCCCAAAGCTGTCATCAGATGTGCGGCAGAGCACTGGCCGCTCCTGGGTGCCGTTACCACAGGTCACCGAGCACTGTGTGAGAGAGTCATCAGTCAGGGTTCATCTCACATGCTAAGCTGGGCTTGGAAAAATTCATGTTCTCCAGGCATGCAAACCCTAATATGGGAGGGGGTGGGGGCAGGGGAAAGATAGTGTTTTCCTGCCTTCTCCATCCTGGGAAAGACACCTCAATCTGCTGGGGCTCTTGGGATGCATGTTTCTATCTCTCTGAAGTATTGTGATTTACAGAGAGTGAGGAAATAGCCATGGTGTCTGCACTTCTGGCTTCTCAGAAAAAAAACAACAAAAAAACCCCTCTCCTGTAATTGTAGAAGGCCTCAGATCCAGAAAGGGCTTCTGTGCACTGTGAACTACTGAGAAAACTCTGACAGAATCCAGGGGTCATTGGCAGAGACCCCCTCACCCATTCCCCACTGGCTTCTCCAGCTCTGGCACATCTCTTCCTCACCACATGGGGAGTGGCTAGACTCCTCACAGGGCTCCCAACTCAGTCCAGTCCTGCCCAAGAATAATCAGCCTGCCCTTGCCTGCTGTGCAGGGAAAGTGCTGAATCAGCATACCTGCATTACCCAAACCCTACAGTTCCCAGAAAGGCCTGTATTCAGCACGGATGCTTGTACAGCTTCCGGAAACCAAGTTCATAGGAAGTTCTGTCTGGTTGGAGAGTTCCTTGACTCATATTGTACCAGTTTGTTCAGTCAGTTTAGAGAAACACTGTGATTTATTTCCTTGGGGTGTGCAGTGTCAGTAACTTAATGTCACATTCAAGTACCCTAGACATATGTGACCGATTCCTCATGGAAACCCCGACATCTAACTTGGAGTGGGCTTACCTGGTTGTCAAACATCACTGCTGGGAGAACTATTTATGACCCTGGAAGCTTGTGATTCAGTCATGCATCTCTTCCCTTTGCCAATTGTATTTTGTATAGTTTCATTGTAATAAACTGCAACCATGAGTGTAACAACCTCTGCGACCTGTGAGCTCTTCTGTCAAATCATTGAGCCCAGCTATCTTGGGGACCCCTGACTCACCAAGCCTGTGAGCTGGACATTAGTGCTCAGCTTAGCCCCGCTTGCAAAACTGCCCCTATAACCCAAAATATCCTTCTTATCCTTTCCAGCCCAAGCCTATGCCTTCCTTGTACCTGCCTTCTCTCCCTCTACCCCCTGCAAGTTTGGCCAGTCTTCTAGATAGAACCTCTATTTTCTGAGATTCGATTACAGGCCTCCCCACTAACCTCAGAATCCAGGCTGCCCTCGCCCTCTGGGATCCTAGGCCCATGTACACAAAGCCTTGGTCCTCTGGAATAAAGACACATATTCTAGAGTTTCCTAAAAGAGCACTTACCATGTGGCACCACTGGTTCCCTAGGACCCATAGGATGTGGTCCAGAGCAAGAACTTATCCAAGACAAGGTGGAACATCTCGGCCACCCAGTCCCACCTAAACCAAGTTCATAGGAACAGGGGAACTGCTTACCTGGGACCAGGGCCCAACCTGCCACTGACCAGGGCAGAGCTCACGGTTGCAAGCCCGCCGACCCTCAGGCCTGGCATCATTGCAGTGCTTGGTGTGCACAGAGCGAGTAGTGTTGTTGTGCAGAGGCTGAATGCACTGCACAGAGCGTGCCTGCATGCCTGTCCGCCCACAGCTCTGACTGCACGGCTCCCATTCTCCTGTGACCCACCTGCCAGGGAAGAGCAACACACCAATTTCAGAGTTAGTCTCCCTGCAGCCCCTGGAAAACCAGCCTGGCTGGGCTCTGGGTAGACAGAATGGAGCCTGCACCCCAGGCGTTCATCCTTCTTTCTCAGGAGGAGCCTTGAAAGCTCATTGTGCCCCTGCCCAAGGTCTTACAAATGATGAATCCCAGCATGCCCATGACCACCTGAACCCCAGGAGGGAGTGGCCACTGATGGCTAAGCTAAGAGAATTTGCTGGCCTCTGTCCCTTTTCAGTCTCATGGCTTGGCTCTGTCCTCTGATCTCATCATCTTCTTACAAGTCCTGGGCAGAGTGCAACAGCAGCAACAGTACCTGTCCCCACCTGGTCCCCAGCTGCTTATTCACCTAGGACCAGAAATGCAATCCAGCCAAGTCTGGGATGGGTAGTCAAGGTCATGGCTGCTGTAATACACTGCTTGGAAAATATCTGCCATAGGACTAGAAGCAAGTCCTGTTCCCTCTGAGCCTGTTTCCCTGTCTCAGTATGATCACAGTCATAATTTCTAAGACTGCACCACTTGTAGGTCTGAAGCAAGGGTGCCCCTTATAGTCTATGGCATCTTTGACTTCATGAAATGGGGTAAGAAGAAAACCCATCAAACACCTTAGGGGATTCCAGGTCCAAATCTCCATCACCCTACCCGGAAACCACAGGGGTCTTCTCTTGGACTCACACAGGCTGGGAGCACTCCTGCTGGTTGCAAGTCCGGCGGATGGCTTTGGGTTTTGTGAGGGTGTCACAGAAGCCACGGTGCACCATCTTGTGGTCCAGCCTCCGGCGGCAGCCATACTTTGTGAACTGAGACCCTGAAGACAAGAGCTCGAAGGAGCTTAATGGAATGGTGTGGTGCCCCTGCTGGCAGCCTCAAACCCATTCTCCTCACCCACTGAGGAGGGTGAGAGGGGTCAGACCAGCCTTGGAGATGACCAGCCTGGTATTTTTCCAGTACCTCAGCTGTGTGAGGGTGAGAGGGCAGGGAGTAAACCCACCTTCCCTGGCTCCTTGACTGGTTTCCTGGGGGTAGGATGGAAGGTTATATTCCCTCTCCTATTGTTGGGTCCGGTGCTCCATCTTGAATTAATATGCATAGGGGACTTGGACTTTGCCAGGAGTTGGCAAAAGTCTAGGGAGCATGACCTGCAAGGCTCCTCCCACACTGGGAAATGTTTAGGGTGGCAATTCTCAAGTCAGGGTCATGCTGCTCCCTGTCCAGGTATTTGACAATCTCTGGGACACTTTCAGTTGCCACAACTGGGAAGGGAGTGCTAGTGGCACCCACTGGGTAGAAGCCAAGATTCTGCTTAGCATCCTACAATGCATGGGTCAGTCATATCCAAATAATTACAAATCCCAACTGTCAGTATCGCCAAGTATGTAAAATCTCAGCCTCACAGGCATATGAGAGAATGTGGCCTGGCAGCCTGACCTGGTCTGAAATCTGGAGGAATTCCAGGAGGTAATGGGTGCAGGGAGGAGTGAAGTTTAGAGGAAAGAGGTTAGATAGAGGTAACTTCCAGTGTGGGGAAACAGCCTGTGAAAGCCTGGAGCATGCATGTCCAAGAAAGCACGTAAAGCAGTACAACCTGGAGCATGCATGTCCAAGAAAGCACGTAAAGCAGCTCACCTCCGCCACAGGGCTTGGAGCATGGGGACCACTTCTTCAGGGCCCACTCGTAGCCCACAGAGTTGTCATCCAGGACATTGTTGTCATCCACATTGAGTGAGTCCTCGTGGATCATGTATTTGTACGTCAGTGAGATCCGGGCACTTCCCTGTGGGATGACCTGCATCCCCAGATGTCTGTAAGTGTGTCTGCCCCACACTTACAGAGAGAGTGTGTCTCCTCCTCCCTCAGCAGCCAGTTTAGAAACAGTGGCATGAGCCGCCCCCATCGGCAAATTCTCGTGATGGAACCCACATTCTGGACAGTCCCTGAGGACACCAAATCTGTCAATATTGAGCCACTGTTCATGAGGGAGCACAGTCAGCCCTGCAAGCCCTCAAGCTCATCACTACTGATCATGGCCAGCAGAGTCAGATGCATCCTTTCTGGAAGCTCATCTAACACAGGCATTTCCCATAGGGCTCACTAGAGCTTCTGGCTAAGGAACACCACACAGCACTTAAGCATCATTTAAAATGGTGAAATCATCCAAAAGAACAACAAAAAGAAAAGAAAAGAAAAGAAAAGAAAAGAAAAGAAAAGAAAAGAAAAAATGTGCACTAGGTAGATTATGAAAAGGACATTTCTTTATGGTTTGAAAGCCAAAACAAGGAGCAGTAGCATCCTTCCTACCGCGACTGGGAACAAGAACATGAAGTCACAAATTCTTCATCTCTCTGCAAATGACTTTAAAAGCACCTCCAGAATGATTTGGGGATTACAAGTATATTTCAGCAAGTAAGTGTCTTCACCAACATAGAAACTGCAGCCACTGAGGCACAACTGAACCTGCACTGACATAGCCAGGGTACCAACTGCATTTCTGGAGGGGGAAGTCCTGCTGAGGGCTTGAGCAGAGTGGACACAGTACGGAGAGAACACCCTGGCCCTGTGGGCATGTGCCCTGCTATAGGGTGTTGGGTCCAGGTACCTAAACCTGCCGTAGCATGTTCACTTCAGTAGGGGGATGAAATGGACTTGAGTCCTGTCTGTAAAGTTTTAATTTTTTTTGGCAAATAAAATTAATTATATGATTAAAGTTAATTTTTGAAAGGTGAGAGAAAATCAGGTTCCTCATCTTTGCACCCCTCTCTTCTGCCATAAGCAGACTCCCCCAAACAGGAGGAGACTGCAGTCTTAGACTCAGGATACCTAGGGTCCAGTCCTGCTCAGGAACAAAGCTGCTGTGACCTGTGTCTGCTGTGACTCTGAGCCTCACTGGTGACTACCAGAGTGTGACGGGATTTGGATGTGATGTAAATAAGCAGATGTAAATAAGCATGATGGAAGGGCTGTGTATATCATTCAGAAAGGGAGATTGAAGCCCCTTAATGGGAAGAGCTTGCCCTAGGCACAGCAGGGGTTGAGTCAGGGTGCACACCCTGACTCCAGGCTCCACAGCTATTCCTCATCTTGCTCTGAATGGAGAGACCCCTGATGCCAAGGATGGACAGGGGCTGGGAGCCTCTCAATATGGATCCTGAAGAGTACAGGGAGGTTCAGGATCCCCCAGCAGTCATCCCCAGCCTTTCCCCAGTGACTAGGTGACCCCAGCGCCAGCAGCCAGGAAGTGAGGGTCTGGTCCAACTCAACTTACCAGAACAGTGATGGTGCCATGGAGAGGGCCCATGGTCTGTAATGTCTCCCGGCCATCCTCATCACGGTACTCCCACTCCACACCCATGGCAATGAAGGATTTGGAATTGGGATCCACATCATTCTCTTCATTTAAGATAAATTTGCCTGTCTCCAGGTTCTTGATGGCTAAGAACATAAGGAACCCACTGCCATGATCTACCTGGACAAGATCCAGGTGCACACAGGGGGCAGGGCAGAAAGCTAGGCTGGTTGTGGTATGGCAGGGGGTGGTGATGAAGAGTCAAACCCCTCATCTCTCCCAGCTACCCTCTGCCAGGATCCTGCCTTGTCCTGACAGCCCAAAGTGACTTCACTGCCAACTAGAACCAGATCTCCTTCAGAACCAGATTTCTCCTCTTCCTACCTGAAACAAGATTCCCCTCATCTGGGCCCTTTTGTCTTGCCTAGACCCCCTTCTGAGTCTGCCTCCACAAGCCCTGGAGGCGGTGCTCTGCTCAGACCTGGACCTCAGACTTCAACCTTGGTCACTCCGAGCGATAGCCTGGGGAGCAGGCAGCAGCTGGAAGCCGGGGTGTAGGGCTGAGCGAGGACTTCCTGTCCCAGGGTGAGCATACATTTAGCTAAAAAGGTAACCTGGGTAACTGTGGCCCTGCCTGGGGTGCTGCCAGTTCCCCTAATGGCTACGAAGACTGGCTGACCTGAGGCCCCCTCAGGTCACTAGGCACCCGTTAAGAAGATCTAAAAGCCAAGAATCTAGAACCTATCTGACAGGGAGTTCACACTTCCCACAGCAGGGGACTGCTGAATTTTATGGGGAGCCCCAGCTAGGGTAGAGGACTCATGGAGTCACAGAATGAGGAAACTGTTTCCTGCACAGGTTGTCGCATCCACATCACCAAGACACCTCAGTAGGTGCCAGTGGGGCCTTGACTTGTCACAAATTCTAGTTCCTCTTATTCAAAGAGGGCCTTGGAATCTTTAGCGGAAAATCGAGTCTGGGTAAGATTGTCCTTTTTTCTGGAATTGACTGCATTTGTCTTCTACATGAGGCTAGCGGTACTGGTTTTTTGTTTTGTGTAGCAATATAAAGTTTCCTCTCAAAATAAGGACAAGAAAAATTTGCAGGTATCCATGGGGGTACCAGGTGGTGGAAATTTGGGAGCGTCTGTCCCCAGGGCTTTCTGCCATCACCCCCAGAACCAGGACCCACCAACGAGAGCTGTCTGGGCTTCAACTCACCCAGGTGATGGCTGGTGCTGTCTGCCTCCTGGATAAGCAGGTGTCTGGCTCCTGTTGGGATCTCAAACATCTTGATATAACCTTTGTGGAGAGTGATGAGACAAAACCAAGTAAGAAGGGAGAGTGTGAGGAAGTGCAGACTACATGAGGAGGGGCTCTGTCATCCATAGCAATCCAGAAGCTCTAGCATTTTGTGAGCAGTGACTGTCCACCCAGAGAAGAACAAATGGGGTAAAGCTACTGTGTCTCTGCCACATGAGCCCTTCTGCTCAGCTCCAAATCCCAGCTGTTCTGGCCTCCTCCAATGGAGAGAGTCAATCTCAGTCAAGGGAGTTGTCTTGAAAGACTTGGCATTACACTAAGTGTGAAGCTAAGGTGCTGTGTCCAGGAGAGAAAGCCCTCAGAACTGCTTGGCCCCCCGGGCCTTAGTCACTATCCTGTATATAGCTGTCAATACACATCCCCAGGCACTCATGGCGCTGGGCAGAGGGTCAAGCTTGCACAGTGGTACCAATTTTGAGGCAGGGCCAATATGGTGGCTCCATGGTCTTCTTCTAAAGATACAAATCCAAGTGGTTTCTCCACAGTTAAGATAGGGATGCAATGCTGCAGGCCACCCAGAGAGCTGAGGGCCAGGTCAAAGCATGGCTCTGGAATAAGTTCACCCAGAGGGCCATTTCAGAAGGGCCATTGCATCTTTGTCAGGGACCCCTCGTCTCCAATCTCTTCCTGCGACCCTCTCTGTAGGAAGAGACCTTTCATGCCCTTGGCTACAGGCTGGGCTGACCACCCCAAGGGGGTACTGCTAACAGCCAGCTGGGGGCAAGGGTGAAGGGCAGGGAACAAAGGACCCACAGGGCAGTTGGGAAACTCTGGAGGGTGGGGAAAAGGGCTGTCCACGAGCACCTCCCCTCAAATAGACTACGATGGCTCACCCTATGATCACCACCAATAACCCTGCAGTTTCTGTGCTAACCCCCATCCTCAGTTCTGCATCCACCTTATGCCTGGTTCAAGGCGTAGTTGTCTAGGGTAAGGAAAGTGTTGTCTATTTTTTTATGGGAAAAGGAATGCTGACAGCTGAAACCACAGAAACTGCACATCACTGACCCAAATTAGCTCTCTCCAAGAAAGAGTAATTACAGTAACCTCAAGAAGGCCTCTGCTTCATTATAATATTAAATATTATGCCCAGGGTGGAGACTTTACATATAATGAGACACCTGACCCATGGATAGGCATGCAGGCCCAGCTGCCCTCAGGCAGAAAATGAGGAACCTGAAAACGCCCCTGTCCCAAAGTCTTCTAACTCCACCTCCAGCCCAAGGAGAAAGGTGCTTTGGAACATGGCTTTCCACTCTCCATTTTCAGGCAGCACAATAATCATCTTGCTCTGCTTTACTGCAACCAGCTGTTGGTCACTGGCTTTCAATCAATGTTCCAGGGGCAGGTAGCAAAGCCATCTCTGGCTTAGATCTACTCTTAGGACAGTCAAGAACCCAGGTGGAGCCCAAGAATTCACACCCATGCCCCGCTGTGGCTTCCCTGCCAAATGCTATATTCAGATCCCAGGAACAGGAGAGGGGCTCACTCACCTTGCTTCTTGGGGGAGCGTGTGAATGTGCCCTTGACCACCTTGCAGTGGGTGTTGTCCCCTCCACACACACCACACTTGTCTTCCTGCTTGTTGGAGCCGATCACCCCATCACAGCCCACCTTCTGCAAGGGGGAGAGCAGTGCAAACATGAGACCCCCCCCATCCCACTTAGGTTCTGGTCTCGAGTGTGCGCCAGGGCCCTGGGACCTGCTTCCATTGCAGCCCAGGTCTGGGCATCCTAGGAAGGCACTCTCCCAGATTCTGAAACCCAATGTTACAGAAACTAGTTCACCCAAGGCCATTGGCCCTACCTTACCCCACTCTCATGTGGGAGTTCCTGACTCTTGTACTCATTCTAAAAAGACTTATTGCCCCTCACAGCCAAAGACACTAGCTGAAAATTCAAGTGGTTGGAAAAGGACAGTTTGTGAATAAAGAAAAACATGTCATGTTTTAAAACAGTTTCTCTAACAGATTTTGTTCTAAGTCATAGAAAGTGAGCAAAAGGAAAATAGAGTAAAAACTACTTGATCTGTCAAATTTGGAGAAATATAAAATGGCCTGTTTTTCCTCACTGGCCTTTGATAGGGTCAATGGCAGCTTGGGTTGGGCTGACCACATGTCCTAGGGGGCTGGTGATAACTTAAGGGAAGGGGGTCATAGCTAATGCGGTACTATGTGTATGTGTATTCCTTCTAATATGCTATAAAATCCTACCAAGGAGTTATACTAGATTTTTGCTAGATCTAGCTAATTCAGTTTCCCCCTTTTTGGTAGCAGTTTTTAGATAATAGTTTTTATTTGATCACCAAGCCATTATTTTATCAAGGTAGTGGATTGTGCCCTTTAGTAAAGCAAAGGGACTCAGTGACTCCATCACCCTCATCACCCTCATCCTGATTTTGTTTTTGATTTCCTGCTCTGTGGCATGTGTGTGCACTGCTGTGTATATGCACACCTTGTTTCTCCCTATATATCTGTTGCTATCATTTACCCTCCTATACCTACCTACACACACATATATATATACACACATATATACAGATATTTAACATCACCATTAACTAATGAAATAGTCTTCTTTCATTGTCAACATTAGACATATAGCAGTAGTCACACCCATGAAGACAGCAAGCTAGCGCCCTTATCATCTGACTGAGATTAGGCCTGCAACCAAATTCACAGCTGCTGTTTAAAAGTACTCCTACTAAAGCCTGTTTTACAATAACTTAAACATCCAGTGCACTGAAAGCATATAATATAGATGGCATAAAAATCCATTAGCTTCTATTTTCTAATGATTTAGGCACCAACTCTTTGTTTATTTTTTCATAAAGTATTCATAAAAAGCACTGGTAACATAAAAGTTAGTAAGCTGGTATTTCAATATTCTCATTTATAAATGATACTACAGAATGCTCTGAGAATACAGTTATTATGCTGGTAAAAATAATTAAATAAAATTCAAGTTTATTTTAACAGTGTTATGTCAGAAGCTACTTAATTTTCTAGAAAATACACTCATGAGGCTTTTACAATATTAGCACAGCAATACTATTACTAATAATATCAGAGGTGTATAAAGTACAAATTCTTAATGCCAAGGATTATATACAATTATTTGAAAATTTCCCATGTGTGTATAATCATTTAAAAAGGTGAACATATTAATAGTTTTAATAAAACTGAATAAAAATTTTATTCCTAAAAAAAGTTATATATCCCTATATACTAAATACCCTTATATATAATGTTTTAGTCTTTATATGATGATGGTTTTTCACAATGTTCTCCCTTATTATCTATTCTTTAAATACATATAAGAGGAATAGATACCAGTATAGGTCATTTATTTTCTATTCACTTATATTTAAATTGCAAAGATTTTATTTCATCTGACACTGTTATAATGTGTGTTACTATACCTGCTGGTACGATGATATTATTTTTGTATCTTACATGAAACATTAAAAGGTATAACATTTTTAAAAGGCTACTCTTATTGTTTCCCATATTTACTGCCTAATACTAACCATTTACAATTTTTTTCTTCTATTTTATCACATTTTGACATCTTAAAAATCTTGCCAGACAGGGAGTGACTGCCAGTTTGCAGAGAATTCAGCTTCTGGCATAACATTGTTAAAATAAACATTACGAATTTGTACTTTATACATTTTTGATATTATTAGTAATTTGATATTATTGGTTTTAATATTATAGCTGTGATAATATTGTTAATTTAATTATTTTATTTAATTATTTTTACTAGCATAGTAACTGTATTCTCAGAGCATTTATAAGGGGACACTTCTTTCACGTGTCAACCAATCAAACTCCCAACCATCTCCAATATCTCCCTTGGCCCAAATCACCCCAAAGTCAGGTGCCAGGTAACTAGAGCCCACTCTTCTCCCTCAAAGTCTTAGAAATGATTCAAATAGTCAGTGGTGAGCTACTGGCTCTGCTTGGCCTTGTCTCTCCCACAGGCACTCTCTCTCATTTTGTGTTCAGTGCAGAGCCCTCGGAAACTGACACATATATCACTATCTCACTCCTACTTCTCCATCTTGCTCAGTCACCTACAGAGTAAACCCCCATAGGTACAAAGGAGACTGCTCTGTTTTTAAGTACAGGTCCCTCCTGCTTTTTGAAAACCTATTAGGCCACTTCACTTTTATGAAAGACTTACATTTGTGCCTTCAGCCATCTTCACTAGCTGAAAGAGATTTGATATGAATTTTTGCTTTTATAATAAAGAGTGAAAATGACCGTCATCATTGGTTTCGCATAGATAGTCACTTCTGGAAGCGCTATGCACCTCAAGATGCAAGAGTCCAGGCTTCTTTCTGGGGAACTACCTCAAATAGGCTGCGTATTTATTGTGGCATTCCTTTTTTAAATTTATTTATATATAAATTTCACAACATTGTAATCCCAGGGGTTTACCCTCTACCCTCCCCTCCATTCCCCTCCCCCCCTTTCCCTCCTGCTCAAAGTTGTGCATTTCAGTTTGGTGCTTAGCTTGTTTTGACTTTTCCTCAAGATTTTTGTTTATTTTTTCACTATATCCCATATATTACTGAAGCCATTTGGTTTCTATCTTTTTCTTTCTGGCTTGTTTCTGCTAATATGATTTCTTCTAAATACATCCATGTTGTTATAAAATCGTCGGATTTGTCATTTTTAATTGATGAGTAATATTCCATCGTGTATATGTACCACATTTTTTTCATCCAGTCATTTGTTTTGGGGCATTTAGGTTGCTTTCATGACCTTGCAATTATAAATTGTGCTGCAGTAAACATCCAAGCACAAGTGTCCCTCTGTACCACATTGAGGTCTCTTTTGGGTAGATTCCCAAGAGAGCAATTGTGGCATTCTTGTTTTCATCATATGTCAGTGTTTGCTGTTTTGTGTGGTATGATATGGTAGGCTATCTCTGGCATTGCTCAAAATTTTTTCATATAAATTCTCAGTGACTCCTTCTTTTGTTCACAGCAGTTTGGCTTGCAGTTTTCAAAGCAACGCTCTACTTTCAGATAAGCAGGGGGAACCCAGATTGTGTCTCACCAGCTTGGTCAACTGTGGTCTGGCTCCCCTGCCAGGCTTGACTTGAGTTGACCTAGTCTTCTGTTGCCACATCTTGACATCTTGGGGGAGACACTTTCATTCTGGGCTAATGTATGACTAAAACTACATGCAGCAAGGGAAGTTCTAAGCACTTCTTTGCTCATTTTCCCTCACTTTCCTCTTTCAGGGACTATAGAGTCCTGTAGGCTCTGTCTGAGACTTCCTGAGGTGTCTCAGAAGGGCAGTTTGAGTCAGCCTCTGTGGCACCTACAATCAATCCTGTTTACACAAAAACAGGATTTTAGAGAGACTTTCAATTGTTTCTAAGAAATATGGGTGGGGGTAAGGGAGGAGAAGCAGTTTTAAGAGCATGTTCATGTTACTATCGTAAGCTGAGTTACCTCATTATTCTGCATTTTGACAGATGAAAATTGAAACCAGAAATATAATAATAGTACTAGAAAACATAACTGGACATTTCTAAGATGGGCCCAACCATCTGAACCCCCTGTGGGCCACCCTGGTCAAGAAAGCTTGGTCCACTGCCCAGTGAGGCAAGGATGTGGCGGAGCTTTATATGGACTGTTGATCCTCAGGGGGCTTGTAGACGCGCATTCCCAGCTTCAGTTTGGAGGCTGGAGGTTCCAAGCTCTCCAGGTGGCTCCTGGGCACACTCAGATCTGACAACACTTGGCACCAGAGGCACTTACCCGGCAGTCCCCGCGCACACAGAGACTGAAGGCATCCTTGTAGGAGCAGCGTGTCCCATCATGCACCATGCGCTTCATAGACACCACCTCCCCAGTCTCTTTAGACTTACAGTAGAGGTGGCATCTCTCCTTGACTGGAAGGGAATCAGAGGTGCTGCTGAGGAGTGTGCTGACCACACGGCTTCATTCCCAAGTTCACTCGAGAGGCAGCATGCAAGCTGAGGAAGAATCTCCTACAAGGTTCTTCATAGACTCCCCCCTGTGGCCCCCATATACTTGCTCTGGGGTAGAAGAGTAAGGGAAAGTTCCTTTTGCCCCTGTCTCTGGACCTTTGACCCTGGGCTATGGGACTTAAGAAGACTTTTCCTCAGCTGAGCCAGACTCTTATTGGTAGAGCTGGATCTTAGTTCCCCCAGGCTCCTCAGTCCTATCCAGGGACCCCAAAAGGAGGCAGGAGTTAAAGGGGTGAAGAACAGATGCTATTCTTCAGTTCTTCACTTGAAGACCCTTGTCAGTCATTCTCTGAAACTCCAAACCAGGCCAGATATCCCTTGCTTTGGTCTTGGGCCCCTGGCACCTTTCCTCTCAAGCATTGTTCCCAGGGGTCACCAAAACACAAGCTTATGCCTATGGGGTGTGGGGTGTGAGTGGGGACCAGGAGGCCTTTCTGATCTGGCTCCCTGTCCCTGGCACCATAGCCCACCTACCTCCCCTACCTAACATCTGGAAGGAACAGAAACTATGTTTAAATTCCACCATAAGAGAGAAGGGGCATAAATGGAATATGCACACTGTCATGTTCTGTGCTACCAGACTTTCTAGTTTCATGACCCAACAAATGCCATCTATATGACTTAACCAGTTCGAACCACACTTTCTAACACTAAGAAGTGAAGTTCCAAGCTGAAGGGCAGGTACCCTCTAGGATGCAATTCTAGCCTTGTCCACCGGGTGGCAACTACAGGAGTCTGGACAGGCCTCTGCCTGTCTCCTGTCCTTGCCAGGGCTCAGGTGGCTGGCACCTCTGGGACTGCATTGTGCCCAGAGCCACCGGCTCCCACCCAGGAGTGAGCCCTAGAAGCCACACCAGCCAGTATGGGCTCCCCTGTAGCTGGCAACATTGTTCACCCAGCATCAGTGGCACAGAGCTGCGGGACCCTGGCCTACTCCTCTAAGGCCTCTGCAGAGTGACTGCCTTGCTCTTCCTTCAGAGACTCACCATCTCGGTGCTCAAGGGGCAACCAGTGGTGCTGGGTATCACCGTGCTCGAAGTACAGGTCCCACTGGCGGCATTGTTCTTCACGGAAGTCAGCCAGAGCATCAGGGCAGTCCTGGGGGCTGCACAGTTGGAAATCATAGGCCAGACCCGAGCAGGTGCGACCCCCATTGGCTGGACTTGAGAAGGAAAAAAAGGTTTTGCTGTTCACCAATAAGCAACACAGGGTGCCATTTGTGGGATCTCAGGTACCAAGGGACAGCTCTGCTGAGTGAAGGACCTCAGACCTGATCTGTCTTGGGTGTTTGACCTGGGAAGATAGCCAACATCCTGGGCCTCAGAACATCAAGTGTAGAAGGGGCTGGTAATTACTCTTGAGGGCTCCTGTGGGAAAAGCCCATCTGATATCCCCTCCTAGAGCCCCCCATCAGAGCTCCCAGCACTGTGGCTGAACTGACAGTGAGCGATGGCTGTGTTTAGGCCCCCTCCCAGCCACAAGTCTCAGGATGCAGGAGCTGGGTCAGTCTTGCTTACATCCGGATCTGCACCTGATGCATGGTGGGATGCAAAGAGCAATTTCAGAACAGTGATTCCACTGCACGAATTCTCAACAAGTGACAAACACAAAGAGAACAACACCCACTGGCTCTCCTCCAACTGAGAACTTGCATTGCATTTCTGAAATCCCCTTACTTTACTGAGAACAGCACTGATCCACAAAACACTAAATCCCCACAGAAAGGGTTCCGTCAGGCCAGTAGGTGTCCCTGGCATGGAGTTTGGAATGAGCTGAATTTTGGAATGAGCTGGGGACTTTAACATCACCATCTTCCAGGCCCGGCAGAACTGAACAGAATCTGAGGTTCCATGGGTCACTGAGCTTTCGTAAAATGTCACCAGGAGGGCATGTAAGCCTGGGTGTAGGCATGGGGAGTCAGGGGGAACCTGTGCAGCAACCATCCTGGAAATAGCAGGAAGGGTCAGTTTGTTGCTGGAGCCAGGTAGAGGCTCTTTTGATCCAAAGAGAAATGTCCACTAACTCCCAAACAGAATGTCAGCTAAAGAGTCAAGAGAAGTTGGGGAGGAAGAACAAGGCAAGAGGTAGACTGCAGATTGTTGCAGTTTTGCACTCACCAGAGGGGAAAGTGAAGAGCAGAGGGAACTCAATGCAAAAAATGGGGGACAGCTAGCAACTGTATAGGCCTCTTCATGCCTGACCAGGTGTCATAGGTAAAGCTGTGGGTGAGCACAGGAGCAAGAACTAAAAGATGCGGCAGTGTGAGGCCCAGACACCATCACAGAGAGAAGGTATGAAAGGGAGGCCTGCAGAGTGCACAGGCTACTGATAGATTGTGAGAAGTCTGTGAGCTCTGGAACATTCTGGGCACCACTGATGCCAATTCAAAAAACTATTGTCATAGCTCCAGTGGCCTCGTACATGCTCTGACAGTCAGTGATGGGTGGAGGAGATGCTGACACAAAGCAGGGATGGCTCCTTTCTGAATCCTACAGCTTCTGTGAACAAATGGGATCACAGGCCGTTCTGGCAATGTGACTCCTTGTCATAGCTGCCACTGAGGAGGAGTGGGGCATAAAAAATACTCTGAATACAAAGGTAGGCAGGGACAGAACATGAACCCCTAGGGTCAGGCCTGGAGGTGAGTCTGTTGGGCCCCAAGGCCCCATTTCAGCATGAGAAATAAGGCTCAGACAACAGAGGGTGAGACCAGATCTGCTCTCCTGACTGAATGCTCTGAACCTGAGTTACTGTGGCAGCACATGGAGGGGAGCAGAGGCTGATCACATTAATTGGGTGCTGGAGACATGCCAGGCACTGAGCCATAGGGTAGGAATCCTGCATTCCTCATCCAGCACCCTACACTCACTTGTACTTCTAAATCCCTCTCTTGTGCAGGCAAGTGTAATAGTCCCAGGGGCACATGAGGGGTGCCAGGGGCAGACCTGGAGTCTCCTTCCTTCCTTTGCCCCCAGCCTGGGCCACTGGGCTGGAGCTGGCCAGAGGGATAGGAGAGAATTCTAGACATAGACTTAGATCTCTAACTCCAAGCACAGACACATCTGAGGTCTGTGGTCTCTCACTGCTGGGTCCCAGCCATGGGCCCCCTTCAATAGCTCTGCCTAGCTGATGTAGACTTGACCTCACCCTGCACAGATGTGGCCCCCTTGACTTCTGGTGGCCACTCAGAGACAAATTGTAGCAGCCTGACCAAACAGAGCATGGAAACTGGCTCACAAGCTCCAGACACCCTTCAAGGTTTAAATTTGGGGGTTACAGCATCTTCTGATATATTGATGTGAAGTTAGAGACCTGCTCCTCCAGAAAAATGCACATGCACAGAAAGTCAAGACTATTTCTACTGAGGCCATAGAGAAGGATGAGGAATTTGGGACCAGGCCCAACCCAAATACCCAGGGGACCAAGAGGGTAGAGAAAGTGGGTGCTAACACTTGGGTGGAGTTGTCTACCCAGGGGATGCAGGGGAGCCTGCATCATTGCCTACCAGCATGTATTTGGGCCAAGCATTGTCATGGTGCCCAATTTAGAAACAAGAAAACTTTTCTATTTTTAATGTGAAATTCCAGAATTTTAATATTTCCTGTAGATCAAAATCTTTAAAATACTGGACAAGCTGAATACAAAAACCACATGTCTCCTACCAGTGGAGGTACCTCTCCTCATCAAGTAGACCAGAGGTAACTGATATTAAGGGGTGGGGGGCTCTATCTACACACTAAATTCTGGTTATACTACTGTAAATACACCCAAAAATAACACCATGGAGCAGGGTGCCTGAGACCCATGTGACACACTACAAGTCACACAGCTGCAGGGGCCAGGCCCAGAGCTCTGACTCCACATCCTTTCCATGGGCTCTGCTCTGGGCAAGACAAAGAGTTCAGGCAGGAGGAGGGACCAGGAGTGGATAAGGAAGCGTTGTAAGCGGAGGGGTAAGGAGCAGATAGCCCCAGGCCTGGGCCTGCATGAGATACAGGGGTGGGAGCGCAGCTGGGGTGAAGCCCAGCAGGCATGGTGATAGCCTCTGAGAGGGTTGTGGTCCCCTGGCTCTGGGCATGCTGCTGACCCTGACTCTTGCCTGACTATAGGCAGCTGCTCCCTGCTTTGGTGCCTGGTATCCCCTGCCTAAGAGAAACTCCTCTTTACCCCCAGGGCTCTCCTTTGTTCCACGTTCTATCCTCCCTAAGAAGAGCAGACTAACATACTTCAGTGGAGAGTGCAGGCCAGCGGAGTAACCCAGGCCAGGGCCTCCCAGAAGGCTGCAGCCTGGTGCAGGAGCCCTCCCTTCTCTGAGTCCTACTTCCTCCCAGGGACTGAGGAGGGCCCAGGTGGCCTGCCCTTGCATCATCTGTAGAAATGGTACATGGGCCCAAGGAACCCTGCAGGAGGAGAGCTAACTAGAGAGGTGCCTGGGAAAGCAGCTGCTACCAGGAAGGTAAGAAACATCAGGGTCCACTCACTGTGGGTTGTCACACTGGCGGGTCCTGAATTTCACACCTGTGCCGCAGGTGCGTGAGCAGGAGCCGAATGGACTCCATGCTCCCCAGTTGCCGTCCCGTTTGAGGATGTCAGGGGTCAGCCAGATGCAGTGTCCTTTAAAGCAGTGCTGAAAGAGAAGAGCACCCACTGACCCCTGCTCACAGCAGGGCTGTTCGGATGCCCCTGACCTGCAGCTTGGGTGCTTGCGGTGCCTGCCTGGCCCTGGAGGCACTAGAGCAGACCTTATGCATCCGCAGGGTCCTGTGGGGAGGCCCGGTGAGGAGTCAGCCCATCCAGCACCCACTCTGGACCCTGCTGCTCTGTCCTCCCCCCATCCTCAGTGCCTTGTCCATCCTACTTTCCAGTCAGAGTTCTCCGCATACCCTGTCACTAGAATAAAGCCTGGATGTGTCCACACAGGACACACTCACAAACAGAGAAAGTGTCTGGCACAATAAATCAGTGATTCTGGAGACATGTATGTCTATTTGTTTAAATAAAGAAAACAGTTTAAAGAAAACATTATGGAAACAGATGATGTGTTCACACTATTAAAAAATACATGAATATGCAGACCTCAGTCTCCTTAAGATAAGGCCATGTCCTGACAAACCCAGCAGAAGTCAAAGATTTTTTAAGTTTAAAATATATCGACTCTGTCTAACCCAGCATGGCACCGCAAGCTGCTGGGGTGTGCTCTGGTCACTGGGATGGGCCATGCTCCCAGAGGCACCCCACACGGAGCCCCTCAGCAGAAGGAGATGCAGGCAGACGTTTTGGGGACACAATGGGATGTGAAAACATGGGTAACAGCATGCAGAAAACACTGGCCTCCCCTGACACTAGAGTTTAGCTGCTCACCTACAAGGCTGTGTGGCAGCTTGGAAGCCTGGCCCCAGACCACAGAGAGTATCACACTTCATATTGCCAGGCCTGGGGAAAAATCAAACTTTACAGTATGGACTTCACTGAATGTGTACTGTTTTTGTGTCACTGCAGAGTTGAAATATCATAGGTGGAACCAGCTTAAGTCAGGGATACTTGGCAGCAAGTGAAACACTGGCATGCAGGCAACAAGCCTGAAACTTAAATCTGATCACACCACTCCTTTATCTCCTTGCAAGAGGAATGTCTATGATTTAGGGCCTACTTTAAAAAGATTAGAAAACTGAATTTGGAATACTGATTTAGAAAAAGGAAAGATATCACAAAAAAATTAAAACTTTAAAACTAACCAATACCACAAAAAAACTAAAACCAGAAAAAAGTAATTCTTTTAACTGACTGACAGCTCTTCCTATGATTCTATGCATGCTCTCCATTCCCACTTCATATGGCAATAATTTTTTGTTTTCCATAGAAAAAGAATGCAGTCACCCCTTAGCAAACTTCTATAAGGGCCAAAATTGACTGCTTTAGACTGTGGGCTCCTTGCACCTACAAACTCTGTCACAGGGGCAAAGCAACTACTGTGGACAAATGAACGAATTGGGATGACTATTTCAATAAAACTTAATTTACAAAAACAGGCAGCAAATGGAAGCTTCTGGGATGGAGGTGTAAGGAGCTAGTGTGGTACATTCTCCACTCAGTAAATGAACCACTTAACTAAACATTAACTACTTAAAGTATCTAGAAGTTGTCCTAAGGCCCATAAAACAAATGAAGAAATATCTAGAATAATATCTAAAAAATCTTGGTAAGACCAGTGAAATCTGACCACAGCCCTTTCCTATTTCACCAGTTCAGTATGGTAG
Source organism: Uropsilus gracilis (assembly GCA_004024945.1). Lineage (NCBI taxonomy): Eukaryota > Metazoa > Chordata > Mammalia > Eulipotyphla > Talpidae > Uropsilus > Uropsilus gracilis. Next base: position 45,462 of record PVHY01006682.1, read on the forward strand.
ACATTGTACTACTTATCTACCTAGTTCCCAAGTTGAAGGGTACAGTTTTATTCTGGTAAAGGTAGATTACTGGTATTTTTTATACCTTCCAATTCTGAATCATAGAAAGTCTATTCCAGGTGGGGGTGGCCAAGAAAACTGGTGCTCCCTTCACTTAACAATTCCCACTCACTAGATGGACATGTTAGAGGAAGAGTGAGGCGCAAACACTGAGCCAGTGAATAATGGCCTGAATGGACTTAACACTCATCTCCATACTGAGGAGACCTTGAGCACTGAGAACTACAACTCCAGATGTCATGAACCTGACTTCAAGAATGGGGGCTTCTGGGTACTTAGAGAAGGAGTTAAGCATCCAGGTAGACTTTAAAAACTAAAGGCAGGCAGGCACTGCTGTCTAGCTTTTTCAGGTTCAACTTGGACCCTGGTACTGCCAGTAGAACAGGCCACATCCAGCTACACACTGGCCAATTAGTCTTTCCTTCTCACTGTTCTCCCTACATGTCTGGTTTTGGATCTTATTCCAAGTTCTAAAGTACAAAGGTGAAGACTCACAAGTTGGGCACTCTTTTTTATTTACTGGTTTGTCTGCTGAACAGACAAGTATGACAAACAAAGCACAGTGAACCCTGATACCCTCTACCTTAGTTTGCTTGTAGGGTTGTCTTTCCATGATGAAAGAGGCAAGTCAAGAAGATTAGGAACTGTTGTCCCTGTCCAGACCCTTTGTAGACCCACGAGTGTCATTCTGTGAGAAACAGGCCATCCTGCCCCTTGTTGCATTGTACTTGTGCAGTAGTCTTCCCTAAGAGAGACAGGCAGAACAGAGAACTTGATAGATTTCCCTAAGGGGATTGACTTTATTTGGGACAGAGCACATGGAAGATCATGAGCAAGGGTACTAAGAAGCACAAAAGAAGTCTTGGCATTGAGCAATTAAGAGGAGGTCAGTAGCTCCATGACACTAGCAGCAATAAGTGTAATGGCAAACCAGTATATCAGAGAACCAGAGAAAAGAGATCTAAGAATTTTCCTGATGTCCAGCCAAGCTGGACACAATACTCTGACGTCATGAATTTAATTTGGTCAGACAGAAGACAAATTATAATGCGAAACACTATCAAAAGCAATATAGCAATCAGCTAGCAGCTATTAAAAGCTAACATTTGGATGTGATACACACACACACAGAGGTAGAAAAGTCAGAGGTTTAACAGAGGACCATAAAAAGAAATAAAGAGTCCAGTTCATAGCACTGTTCTGCGATGTGGGGAGGCTATGTGACCAGGGTGACTATACACATGCCCAGGGCTGTGATCTCCACACTGTGATATCAGTGACTGCACACTTCAGGGGAAATCGACTTTATTGAAAGAACCTAGATAAGTCACTAAACAAAGAAGCAAGTGAACAAGCAAACAGTAGCAGGACAATGTCTCATCAATATATTGTCTAGAATATCCAGTTTCAACAAAAATTTCCAAGACATAGAGTGTAACAGAAAGTGTGATCTGTATACATGCTACAAGCAGGCTATGAAAACTACATTTAAGGAGGTCCCATGTTGAGCTTAGCAAATGAAGTTCAAAATAGTTGTTAGAAATATGCTGGAGGAAAGCAGGAAACCATGTCTAAAGAACAGTTTCATCAAATAGAGAACATCAGCAAACAGAGGTAAACTATTAAAAGGCCCAAACAGACATTATGGATTTGAAAAGTATAAAATATTAAATATTAAATTCCCTAGAGCATCCAGAAGTTTGAGTTCACAAGAGACAGAATCTCTGAACTTGAACGTATAATAATTTAAATTATGCGATCTGAAGAGCAGAGAGAAAAAAGGAAAAATGAATGGAGCCTATGAGAAACAGGAGACCACTATGCCCACTGAGCCTGGTTCTAAATGCTCTTCTGATTAGCAATATGCCATGATGGCTGCTGCTGACATTCTTACTTCAGGGGGAATAGCTCGAGATTTGTATTGTCTTTGATGTCATCAACATTTTGTATCAAATATGATGAAGGTTTAAATGCTTTTCCAATGTGTTCATCAGATTCACTCCTCTTCAGTAACTGGATTGTCAAGTATCTCTAGAGTCTGTGTATTGCTTTGATTTGATACTTATCTCTTCCTCCTAATGGATTACCACTTTCAGTTTCAGTTGAAGCCTTTTTTGGTGATAATTAACTTTTTGAAATTGGTATTATTTCTATCAATTGCTTTATTCATTCTACATTTGTTTCCTATTCCATTAAGTCTCATCTGGAGTCTCAGATAAGAATTGAAACAAAACTGAAAATGATAAAAGAAGGCCCCTTTCACATCCAAATTGGAAGTCTATAATTTCTCCCTCAATTTATTGAATCAATTTGCTGTTAAATTGGTGTGTTAAGGCCTTATTAGCATTTTTTGCATCTCATTTGCACTTACCTTTTTCTCCTGGTCACTGAAAATTTATAAGGTGACCCTGATGTCTTGTAACATGTATACTGTGAGTCTTGGACAGCCTGCAAACAAGTCACCTTGTTACACTTAACTTTTCTAATAAAATATTCAAGTTGGGTCTGTGGTCAAAAGACCTCATCTACAAGTCAAACACCTGAAGGAAACATAAGCTCTGGACAACAATGAAACAATCACAACTTCAAGTATGTATGTATAGACAAGGCACCTTTTCTCCAACACTCAAGAAGATGGGCTGTAACAGCACATATTTTATGGTGACCCTGGGTGAGTTGGCAAGTGGTGGCAGGAATGTTTCTGGAAGCTGTTTTTCTACCTGGACTGATGACTACACATGAAAGATTCTGAGGACCATGTACAGAAGCCAATATCTGTGTCCCAGATATTTCTCCTTAACCAAAGTCACAAAAGCATCCACAGTCATTGTAATGCCAGCCAATACCAGTGCATATCAGAAGAAGGAGGAATGAAAAGAGATGTGATCCTAGTTGATTATGATTAAAATACAGTCAGTCATACCTGGTTTATAACATTTTGTCAGTTACAGACCAGTCCCAATCAGCTCTCTCCTACAGCCTAGGTGGGTAGTAGGCTCTACCATCTAGGTTTGTGTAATTACAGTCAATGATGGCAATCTACACCCTTCACCAGAACCCTATCACACTGTCACCTTGATCTCAAACTTTCAGCCTCCAGAACTGTGAGGAATAAACACTGGTTAAGCTCCCCAGTCTGTGGTGTTTTTGTAATAGAAGCCTGAGTTGATGATGATGGGGAGGAAAGGGTTGCTCCTGGTATCTGTGAAGGTGGGTTTGGCCTAGTCTCTAAGTTATTGTTGGACAAGGGGACCAACAAAGAGGATGGAAGAGGCCAATCCTCCTGTACCCATTGGACAAACTGGTCACCCACTCTGGAACTGGGGTGCCCAGCCCAGAACAAGTCAGGACACTCTGTGGTCCATAGTGTGGCGGATCACCTCTTCCCCAGATTCAGGTTCAAACATAGAAGGCATTAACTGTGCATTGTGGAAAAGATGAGAACAAAGCCAAGCAGAAAGGACTGTGCAACTATAAGAGATGGAACTCTGATAGTTCCATCCTGTGTTGTTTGACCACAGTTGTACATCCTGAGAAATGCACTGCTGGGTATACCTTCCCATGTGAATGTCACCAACTGCATCACACAGACCTGGATGGTACAGCCCACTGTGTTCTTTGGTTTACTTCCTGGAAGACTATGAGTGTCTAACACAGTGTCATTATCCAAATAAACTATTCCATGCACTGATATTTCAGTGTTTTCATAAGAGGCACATGCTTAACATTATTAAAATAGTTTATGAACAAAGACTTAAATGCTTGTAATTGTATCATCCAATAAAGAAGCTTAGCATGTAAAATGTTTAAACCTTGGTTCCTGTGGCCAACAACAACAGAGACCAGTCACCCATCCTCAGTGAATTCAGAGTCCATCACTTCATGAGAAGACAAATATGACAGGGTCTGCCTCACAGGATGTGGACCACAGAGAACACACACATTGCGGCAGGGCAGGAATTCTCAGGGCTGCTCTGGACACCCCGTCTCAGGAAGTGCATCATCAGCATTTCTGAGTATCTTCTGTCCTGGGTTTCTGTCCTCTGCCCACAGCACATCCGCAGCAGCTACCACACACTAGATGAGCTGGACAGGTAAGTCACTTGCCAAAGGGAAAAGGGCGGCTTAAGAACAGTGAGAAAGGAGGGGCCTAGGGCTTGAACTGCCATGTCCAGACCCTGTTTGGTCCTGCCATTATACCTGTCTGCCAGTTCTCAACCACAATAATCGTTGGCAAGACATGGAGACCTCGCGTCTGGGCACTTGGCTCTGAAATAGCCCTCTTCTGGACCAGTTTATGGAAACTTAAGTTCTTCCTCAAGATGCTGCCTGTGACTGGGCAAGTTCACAGACTTTCCTGCTAGGCCACTCTGAGACAGACGCACTTTCTGACCTTGCTGGGTTAGCTGCTGCTTGCTGCTCTGACTCAGAGGGCAGGGTGAGCCCGCCCGCCTGGCCTGCAGGGCAGAGGCACTAGGGAGACCCCTCAGAGCATGGCCAGTATTTCATTCCAAGGCATCCAGGCACAGGCTGACCATGAGTTGCACCTGACAGAGGTCTGTGTATCTGGGACCCAGCCAGACGGATACAATATCCATCAGCCCTTCCCTTTCCCCATGCCCCAGCTACCTGAGTGAGTCACACTTTAACCATATCTTTTATTGCCTGTATTCTGATACTTTGACACCTAGAGCCTTGCTTGACCCAGAAGGACTGTCCCTTCAGGGTTATTTTAGTCAATGCCTAGGGAGAGCAAACAAGTCACCCACCTGAAAGTATGATTTTCAAATGCAAACCAACCAAAGCCAGGGCCCATACCCCAACCACTTCCTCCACAATGCCTCATACTCTGGGCACTACCCTTCTGCCAAGCCAAAACCAGCACCAACGAAAGCCTGGCACCCAGAGCCTGGTGAAATTATTCACACCAGGCAACTGTCAGCTGGTTTACTCTACTTGCCTGTTCCATCTTGCAGCAATCACAGTTGCCCCTCTCCTTCCATTACTTGGGGCTCCCCTATGTGGCTTCCCCTTAACATGTGGTGGCCCCTACTTTGGCGATATATAAGGAGAAAAATACTACCTGATCTGCTAGCTACTATAACTCATTTTTTTCTAGCAAAACACTATTTTCAAGCACCACACTTCACTCTAACCCCCGGCCATGTCCATGCCCTTGCCCAGCCTGGAGTGTTGGTACCATTTCTCTCTGCCTTTAGGAATTCGGGCAAGGTCATTCACTGGGAAACCTTCTTACGCTCCCAAAATATCCCTCTCATCACCACCCTCACTCCAGCATCAGAGCTGTGTCATCACCTCCATGGTCAATCCTGCAGACAACAGTAGAGGGGTGTGTGGTGAAGCCTGATGGAGACAGAGGGCCTGACACAGTGCATGAGCGTGTGATCATGGAGGCGAGTGACATGGCAGTCCTTCAGCCTAATGTTTGGCTCTGTCACCCAGGTCTTTGTACATGGACAACATGCTCATCTCTCTCCAGTCAAACCTGCTCTTCAAAAGCTCTAAATTCTGAAAGCCTTTCACTTCTCCTTTGTAGAGGCGCAGGACTTTGAAGTCCAATGGTGCTGCCAATGACCCGCGTCCACAGGCCCTGGTGTGCAAAGTGTGAGCCAGTCCTGAAACCACAGTGGGGGTGAATAGTGCATGTGTATGTTCCTCTCCTTCCCTTCAGGCTGTTTCCATAAGGATACAGACACAGATTGTTCTATCTCTCAGAAATGGGGATGCCCCAAACTGAGCAAGTTGGGGTATGACGCAACTGCAAAGGTCAAGCAGGGAGGATGTGCCTGGCATGACCCTCTGCAAAATGTGAAAAATGAAAACATCAAGCAGTGGCAATTAGAGCATGAGCTCTGTGCTAACCCTGCTGGAAGTTCCCATCCAGTCCGAGACACTGTCATCAGGTGATCTTCACCCAGACAAACTATCCCTTACTCCCTCTCTAAACCCCATCCCTGCTTGCTCTGGTTTTTCTTGTGGAGAAGAGGGAGAAGATGGATTCTGAATATAAGGCAACACTCAACAAGAAGTAAGATACAGAAACATGCATAGATGAAACAGAGCCTCTCAGATTGCCAGCCTCTCTGCTCTGCTCTCTCCTGACTCCACCCCCAACACCATATTCCTAGATGTCTTGATCTGGGTCTGAACCACGGCAGACTGAAGTGATTCTGGTGCCACACTCTCATCCAGCATGATTGTGTTTTAGAAGTAGATGGAATGGCCACTGCATTTATTGGACTAACTGCACCTAGGGTCCTACCACCAAAGGGAATGAGGGGTATGACCAGGCCAGTGATTTCCTTGAGGAGCCTAGCCCTTTGGACACATTCGTGACCTCATGGGCTGTGGTCCCTGCTTCTGGGGTCTATGAGGAACAAACTATTTTGTCAATGGTAATTTTCTACTGATCTGTTGGCTTTTGGTAACTCAAATTTTCTCACCAAGCTCCACCACCCCCAAAAGAAAAGGGGGCCAACCTGGGTGTGGACATTTTTGAACCCAGTTCTCCCAGCCCATGGTTCCTATGGGTGAAAGGCAGTCATACAACCCTGAGTGAGAGCTGATTGGCTAAATAAGAAGTAGCACATCCATGCCATGGAGTATATTATTCAGCCATGAAAGGAACCAGGCACTGCTAAATGATATGACTTCAAAACATTAAGGGAAAGAAGTCAGTTACAAAGGGTAACTACTATGTGATTCCACTCATGAGATTCCAAAACAGGTGAGTCCATAGAGACTGACATCAAATTAGTGGTTACTAAGGACTGGAGAAAAAAGGGGAATAGAAAGTCATGCGTAATGGGGTCTCTTTGCTTGGGGTGATAAAAAAAGTTCTGAAGCTAAATAGTGATGATGGTTGCCCAACACCATGAATCACACACTTTCAAGTGGTTAAAATGGTGGATTTAATGTTGTATGAATTGTACCGTAATAAAAAAAGTACAAATAATTTCTGATCCTTACCCCTTATCAAAATCTTCAGGGGTGGTCTTGGGAATCTGTGTCTTTAACAGACTCCACCTGATACTAAAATCAGGCAGAATTTAAGATCTGAGGTTAATTCACTAAATACCTAGATGATCCAAGGCCTTTCTACACCCAACATTGGAGTGAACCAGAGTCTACACTCTACCCTGGGTGATGGTCTTAGTGGACATCAGAGCCTGATGGGCAGTGAACCAGGCTTCAGTTCATCTACATAAGTCAACAGCCTGGCAATCAGCTGAGGAGTAGGTATGTGATTTTATCTAAAACAATCATAACTGGTGAACCAGTAGGAGTAGCCCTTCTTTCTGCCAAGTTGCGGGAAGATAGGAGTGGTTTCAGGCAACTAAACATCCACTGAGTCCCCTCAATGGACAAGTTTGTGCAGCTGGAGCAAACACTAGGGTCTTGGGAATGAAGTGGCCACTAGACTTCAATACTGGCCTCCATATAAGGTAAGTCACTCTGTGTGCTAGGGGGACAACAGGCTGCTGCTACCCCAAAACTGCTCTTAAAAGAGGTAGATTCCAGAATGGGGCACTGTGAAAACAGTAAAGGAGCTTATGACACCAAATTTGCTCTGACAGAGGAAATCATGCATTGGAAGCACAGGGTAGCAGCTATGTCATGTCAAATGCATAGAATTACAAAAGTGGCAGGATAGCTGAAAAGTCCCCCAGCCCCACCTGGAAGACTGCGTAATCTCTCCCTGGACATCTGTACATTTTTTTGGTGTATGCTCCCACTCACCTTTCCAGATGCACACATGGTCCCATCCAAAGGGGGGCCTTTTTTGGTCTTGCAAAAGTAAGGGTTGTCAGGATGGCTGCACCATAGCTGTTTGCAGGGGTCAAACGTCCGGAACTGAAAGAGAGTGCTGGAGGTTCACCAGACTGCCTCTCACTGCTAGAGTTACTCAGGACTGTCTCTCTGTTCGCCCAGGTCTTTCAGGCAGCTATGGGGCCAAGTGTGGCTTGGTGGCCTATGATGGGCCTGTGTGGCTGATGGTGCCCTGCGCTCTCCATGATTCTGGGGACGTAAGAACGTCCAGTATGGAGTGAGGTTACTTTGCACATCTGTGAGCTGCTGGATCTCACTCAGTCTCCAGTTCTTGGACACTGAAACTCTCAGGATCCAGAAGGCAGCATGTCTGGTATTGAGGACTGCATGGGCAGCAGGCAGAATTTAAGGTCTGAGGTTAAGGCACTAAAGACTTAGAAGATCTGGGGCCAAGGCAGCAGTGGTTGAGGGTGGAAATCACTGCAGGGTCTGTGACAGCCCCTAGGTGGACCCCCATCTGTAAAGTCCTAAAGTCCTTTCCTCTGCTCCAGCGGGCCTGTCCTCACTCCAGCCTTGGTCTCTGTCCTCTGGCTCACAGTCAATTCTTCTCTGGCCTTTCTATTTCCTGTGCTGATAACCCTTCTTCCAAGAGTGGCCAAAAGATCCAGCTGAAATTCAGATGTGGTCACTTCCCTCCTCATACCTCTCCAGAGTTCCCAATAGCCACAAGAGGAGTCGAGCCTACTACACTCTGCAGGCGTTCATGCATGACACTAGCCCACCCGCACCAGGCCCCTGCTGCTCACTGCGTGGCTGGAGGCCACACACTTAGCCTCTCAGGTTTCAGTTTCCTCATCTGCAAATGAGAACACTCTGTTCACTTCCTTCATATAGCCAAGGTAATGTTGAGTCACACACTAATCTTTGGCTAGGTGCCTGTGGCCAAGTTGTAGCCAGGTGAGGGTCCAGCAAGGCTGCCTTGGCTCCCCACATCAGGTGGGGGTCTCCATCAGCAGATACAAACAGTTCTGACAAATGAAGCTCCTGTTGATGGCTATGACTTTGCACTTAGTCCTAAGGAACAACTGGTTGCTCCTCTGCATACCATGTTCCCTCATCTCTAGGCCTTTGTACTTGTAATTCAAGTCTTTTGGAATATCCTTTCTTCCCACTTACTTTTCTCACTCACTTCTTCCTCTAGTAAGCCCTCCTGATAGATGGGAGCCAGTACAAAAGTACCTCATAGGACCTCCACAGGCTCTTACTAATCCCAGGCCAGGCCATAGTCCTTGTCATCTGTGCATTTTCTGTGCAGGACCATATCTGGACCAGCCAGGGTGCCAACCAGGTGGGGAGCAATGGGTGTGGAATAAGATGCTGCCAGTTTCTGCTGATATACCACTCTATCCTGCCCTGAGGAACCTCCCAATACCAGCCTCCTCATCTGAAGAACACAGCCAGGTCCCAGGCAGGGAACACCCCCTTCCCCGCCCCAGGTGCCACGGCCTCTGACACTCACCGCAGTACACATCATGTAGCCCAGGCCAAAGTCGAAGCGACACTGCTCATTCATGGAGTAGTGCAGCCCTGGGAGCTGGGGCAGCGCTGGCCAGTCGTGGGCAAAAGGGTCATCCCGCAGGCAGTCATAGGAGCTGTGAGGGGACAGCACCACTGCAGCTTTCAGTGGGATTGACATTCCAATTCCACTGAAGTAGCTGAGGTCTCACGTGGAATAGTGGGCTTATTTGCACACCCCATCCCTCAGCTATGCTACCTGTTTCCCTTGGTGTAAGCTCCCCAGAGCCTGGTCTGCCCACATCCCAAAGATCTTGGAAGCCCTTTAAAGGCGCAGCAGCACAGACCCCCTACGATGGGGTCTCCTCCCCAACACCAAACTCGGCTCTGAAGTGTGCCATCTGCAATGCTCTCTTTCATTCCCCTGTGCACAAAGCTGGAGCACACTGGGGACATGCATCCCTTTGGAGTTGGCCTAAGAGGTGTGAGGCTGCCCTCAGGGAACATGAGGTGGTACTCACTGCAAGTAGCGACTCAGCTCCTGTTGGCTGCAGCGGGACCAGTGGAAGCGATGGAAGGCGGCCTGCACCAGGGGTGCCATAATGCTGCCCAGCCGAACCTCATCACCACAGCGGTTGCCCTGCCCATCATGTTCCATACCCAACCTGTACAGGGAGTCAAGGTAGCCTCTCTGGAGCCTCCCCTGATCACATCAACTTGTCTGTTCCACCCCATGTAAAGACTAGGAGAACATCTTAGGCTCCCTTTATAGTCTCCCCCTGAGCCTGAGCTCTCTGGTCTATCCAAGTCATGAGGGATGGATTTCTCAGGGGCACCCTGGACAGAGGGCATCCAGGGCAGTGCCCTCAGCTACCCTGACCCCACGGTGAAACAGTCCTATATCTCAGGGCACCCTTGCCACAGACTCCCTAAATAGACCCAGGGCTCCTGTGTCTAGCTCCAAAATTCGGGGGCGAGGGGGGGCTGTGTGAGGCATGTACACAGGTCATGCAGTGGTATCCCCCCTTTAGCTCTGTACTTGTAAGGTTCCCTCAGTGCCTTTGTTACTCATCTATAAAGTGGGTTATAAGGACACTGGCCTAGGGGTCTGAATGACAAAATTTCGGGAAGACCTCTACCTCCTACTGGCCCCCATGTATTTCCTCTGATTTGTGCCCTTAGTAGAAAGCAGACTCATGCCCTGTGCTGCAAGGGAGGTCAGAACATCACCTCCAGTGCTCTTCAGACAGATGAGGTCCCTCTCAGGATAGAGTGGCCCCTGTAAGCTGTGACCTTCCCCAGATGTCAAGAACACTGGTACCACTTACACATGGCCAGTCTCATGGGCCACCACAAAAGCTGAGGAGAAGCCATCTTCATGGTTGAGGGTGCAGCTGCGGACAGGGTGGCACATTCCAGTGACTGGAGCATACCCTGGGAAGAGACGATGGTCATTCCAGATGCCAGACCCACAGCCCTGTCTGAGTCAGGGACCTGGTCTAAGTCCTGAATGGGGCTTCTTCATGGGGAACCCAATTCTCCCACATCCACCATCACCAGGGCAAACCAAGAGTCAGCTGTCCTCAGCTGGCACAGCTCAGGAGATGCTTGCACACACCATGGTATACACCATCACTGATTTTTCAGCATTCATATATTTCAGGTTTAAGTTCTTTATTAGATATATGTGTTATGAATATTTTCATCAATGGATTAATAATGCCTTCAACTAACAAGTTGTTTTAATGTTAACATGTTACTATTTTTTCCCATTACAGATAGTCCTTTAATCTTCCAGAAATATAGAGATATCTTTCTATATTCTATAAATTTTATCATTTCACCTTCCATAACTACATCTAAAATCCACTTCAGTTCTAAAGCATTCACAAATAGAATATTTTTATTTAGAGTAAAGTAAAGGCATTGAACTTTACTTTTTTCCCAATTTGGGAAACTATCTCAACACCATTTTTCAAAAAACCACATTTCCCTCCTATCCTGCAGTGCTACCTTTGAAAGAAATTGAGCATTTGTGCTGGGCTCAATTTTATTCTCTGTAGTCTGTCTGTCTAGTGAAATATTTGTTAATCTTTGAGCCAGCATCATACTCTTATCTATGTAATTTTTAAATATTGAATACTTTTCTTACTTTCTTTAGTTGTTCTTGCCGATTCTTAACCTGTTGCACTTCATTAGTATCATTAGAATCAACTTAGTAATATCCTGGAACTGAACTTGCACTCAAGTGTACCTGTCTGTATATGTGTACCAAAGTGAGTACAATTTGTATGGACTCTATGATTCAGTTTGGAGAAAACGGATTTCTTCATAATAGTGAGTTTTCTCTCAATGAGCATGATATATCCTTCATTAATAGCATCTTATAACTTCTCTAAAAATATTTTATGGTTTATCTCTTCTAGGTCTTAGACATATTTTGTTAGGTTTAACAAAATTCATTGTTAGAACATAGAAAGTCAATAGAATTTTGTGTGTTGGCATTATACCTAGCAAATTATTTGATGATTTTTAATGATGTACTTGCATATCCCTTTGGATTTGTTTAGCTCACAAGTATATAAGCTTCAAAGGCAAGGTTTATTTCTTCCTTTCAGGTCCATATCATTTTATTTATTTCTTGTTTTATTTTATTGCCTGGAACCTCCCTTACAATGCTGAAGAAAAGGGGTAACAAATAGCAGTGTCCTTGACCCATTCCAGTACATGAGAAAGGCTTTCAAATACCACCATTTACATGGTGTTTGCTGCAGGATTGTTGTATACATCCTTTAAAGGAAGGTTTATTGTATTCCTAGTTCAATAAGACTTCTGAATAAATAGTATTTGAATAAATTGATCTTTGTCAAATACATTTTCTTGGTCAACTGAGATGACTGAGATGATTACATAACATCTTTTTCTTCTATATTTTGTTAATGTCATAAGTTACAATAATTGGTTTTCAAATATTAAACATTGAATCCTGAATAAACCCAAGTTCATTGTGATATAGTTCCTTTTTAAAATAGCACTGATTTTTTTTTTTAACATTTTGTTTGGAAATCTGTGTTTATATTCATAAAAGAGTTTGGTTGGTAATGTTTTTCTTGTAATATCCTTCTCAGATTTTGGTCCCTCTGTCACACAGGCTTCACAAAATTAGTTGGAAAAATTTTCCTTTTATTTACTCTGTGGAAGTTGTTATATATTGTTATTATTCTTAAAAATTAGTAATAATCTCTGGGAAAATTGTCAGGTTCTAGAGTTTTCTGTGAAAAAAGGTAATTAATTATAAATTCAGTATGTTTAGTTGATATGAGACTATTCAGACTTTGTATTTTTCTCAAATTTTGTTTTGTCATGGAATTTGTAGCTTTCTTCTATATTGACAAATTTATTGACATGCAGTTATACAAATGTATATGTAGCCATGCAGCTTCTGATTATTTTATTATCTTTTAAAAGTAGAATTTGCACTAATATCCCGTTTACATTGTTCAACTTAGTAAATTTTCTTTTCTTTCTATTTTAGTATTGCTAGTGGGTTTTCAATTTTAATCCATAATTTTCAAAGAGCCAAATTTTGGTTCCTATTTTTTGTTCTCTACTATTTCCTACTGTAATTGCTGTGCGTTTAATTTTTTTTTTTTTTTTTTTTTTTTGAGATGGTCTCGCTATGTTGCCCGATAGTAGTCCCGATAGTCCCGATCCCGTGGACTCAAGCAATCTCATCCCCTCAGCCTCCCAGGTAGCTGGGATTACAGATGCATACAACCAAGTACGGCTATTTTTTTGAGACTAGGTCTCACTATATTAGTAAGGGGTAGTCTCGAACCTGGAGACTCAAGCCATTCCTAGCCTCGGGCTCCCAGGGCTGGGAAAAGACGCATGCCACCACACCCGGCCCTCATTTAACAATCTTGCTCTTAATTTATGATTTCCTTTTTTCTATTTTTTGTTAGTTTTAGTTTGGACTTTTTAATTTATTAAGATAGAAATGTACATTCTTGGCTTCAACCTTTTTCTACTAAATGCACATAACACTATAAATCTAATTATTATGCTAGCTACATTCATACGTTTGGGTATGTCATCTTATCACTATAATTCAGTTTAAAATGTATTCTTATTTCTAGCGTTATTTCTTCTTTGTACCTTAGGTTATTTGAGTATATTATTGAATTTCCAGACATTCATAATTTTTCAAGTTATCTGTCTTTTCGGGTTTCCTCAAGGGACATATTCTGAGTGATACCAATTGATACATTTTGGTGGTTCTCTGCAGTCACTCATAGTCTGTTTTGGTGTACTTTCATACTGTCTTCATAAAGACTGTATGCTCACAAGTATACTATTAGTTGTACACAATGTGTACTATTATTTATACAGTTAACTCTTGAACAACACGACTAATAAATCCCTGTGATCAAAAACCCATGTATAGTTTTTGATTCCCCAAAAACTTCACTACAAATTGCTTGTTGTAAACCAGAAGCCTAATAGCATAAAGAGTTGATGAACACATGTTTTATGTGTTATATGTATTACATAATGCAAGCTAGAAAAAAGAAAAGGAAATTTTATCAGGAAAACCACAAGGAGAAAATACATTTAGAGAACTGTACAGTATGTATCAACACTGTAAGTTTTCATCATTTGCTTTTAAGGAAAGCACTCAGAGTGAAACTTGACAGTTTAAACCTGAGTTGTCCCATTGGTAACTGTACACTGATTAGATCAAGTTGCTTAATTCCAATCTTCTGTGACCTTACTGGTATTCTTATGCATTACTCTATAGATTACTATGGTATGCTAATCTTCAATGTTAGAATGTCAATTTTTCTTTCATATGAGTTCAGTCTTACATAGTTTAGAAGTTTTAAGTGAAAATCTCTAAGCTTATAAAGGTTGAAAACTTACTTAAATTCGTCTTTGGGAGAATGGGAAACAATTCTAAAATTTAGCTCAAACTACCCATTTCACCACTACTGCTCTTCCACTACTGCTCTTTTAGAACCCATATAGAACCCATATCTGGTGGTATTATAGAACACTAGCACTTACCCAGTCCTTCTTCTGGCTGAGGTGGCCACAGAGCCTCCCTACCCTGACACCCCTTCCTGGTCTGGGCCAAGGTTTACTCTCAACCTCCATCCTCTCCCTGTCCTTATAGGGGAGAGGCTCACCTTGCATGCCAGAAGGTCCAAAGTCCTGTCGTGTGAGGAAGATAGCATGGTCATGGTATTCATCATGGCCTGTGTCTGGCTTTTGCTGAAGGTAGGCCCAGCGGCAGACATTCTCCAGGCTCTGAGAGGGGTTCCCAATCTCAATGAGGTTCATGGACTGCAGAGAACAAGGGAAATGGAAGTAGGGAGTTACCATCAGCTGACCAGCTGGAACTGAGTTGCTATAATGCTGAAGTCCCCATTCATCAGGGACCTCGTCAGGTAGCACGCAGCCCATTTCCCCTGGGCTCACCTCCCACTCAGGTCCATGTTTCTGGATAAGAAAGCTCTCTGGTCTTACACACCTGTGTGAGTTTCCTTACAAAGTCACTGCACAGTTTTTGGGTGAAATGGGGAAACAACCATCTGAGGCCACAGAAGGCTTCAAGTAGTTCATCTATCCCACCCCATCTCCAAGGTCCCCGCAGGCTATCAGACACTTCTGCACACACCCTAGACAGAAGGGAATAGAATATGCGCTTGATCTCAAAGGGAGCCAGAGCAAGAGGGATGAAACTTCTAAATGGTATGCAAACCCAGAGAAAGGCAGGCAACCCTGTGTTTCCCCTCTGTTTAAACATCCTTACAGAAAACAACACGATAAAGGGGGAGACTGCAGCAGGTACAGCAAAAGAGCCACACGAAGAAGAATGTAGACATAAAAGCAGTTCCATCAGGAGCCACAAATAAGAAACCACTGGGAGAAACAACATTCCGTTTCCATACCTAGCAGCAAGACTGGCAATAAGACCATAGTTCTGGAGCCTGCTCTTTCCCATCACACTCACATTTGCTCTGGTTTTCAGATTTTAACCACCCAGAGAGGCAGGAAATTGAAGCTCAGGAAAGTTAATTAACTTTTCACAGGTTGCACAGCTAAGAAGCCTGAAACCAAAGTCCATATTCAAACCTCTGCCTAAATTGCCTTCCTGTAGAAAAGTGATTTTTAAGAAACAGATCTTTGGTCATGAGGTGACCAAATAATAGAAATATAAAGAAATACATATTTGGTCCCATACATAGTTCCTGATTCAAAGCTCTTCTGCCCAAAGCAGCACAGCCCCACTTTGATAAAACACCCCCTTTTGGTGATCTGGGTTTGACCTAGGCTCTGGGTGAGGAAGTTCTGGTCTTTTCAATCCCAGTGGCATCTTCCCAGCCCACTGATCCAAAGTGGGTTAGAAAGAAGTTGTAAAGGTGTGAGGATGGAGACCTGACCTGAGAAAGAAACCAATACAGAGAAAACAGAGCCCAGGCTGGGAAGAGGTGAATTACTGGCATCTGCAGGGTGATCACCCTGTTCACTCAGGTGAAGTCAGACTCCCAAGGGTCTGCTTGTTAGCCCTCTCTATGTAACAAGTTATTCTAAAACTTTATGGCCTGACAAGCTCCAAACATGTATCATATCTCTAGCTATTTTTGTGAGTCCCAAATCCAAAGGCAAGGTGATTGGGTATCTCTTGTTGAAGGTCTTCTGATGGGACAGCTGTGGAATCCTCTAAAGGCACTGCAAGGAATATCAGCTCCCACACTCAACACATGGCTCCTGGGGGGGACTCAGCTTCTCATTAGCCACTGAACAGATGGTTCCTCACCACACTACCTGGCCACCCATACAGCAGTGTGCTTCCCCAGCGTAAATGACTGAGACAACAAGAGCACAAATCCAACACAGAAGTCTGTCTTTATGGAAGGAATCTGGTCAGGCCCAGGCTTGAGAGGCAGGAACTACACCAGGGAGTGAAGATTGGGAAGTGGGGGTATAGGGCACAGAAATTTCCTGTGTTGTGAGGTATCTTGCTCCTTGTCAGGAAATTCCTCTTTGTGAAAGTTGATTAACGTGTGTCAATGTCAATGGGATATGAACATCACACTCCTCACCCTTGCAGCTGAAAAAGTTCTCAGCAGTTAATATGCTTTCTCCTTTGGGGGAGAAACCCCATCAGGATAATGGCTGGCAGTGTCTGGTCTCTAAGGTGCAGATAGTATACCCCATGCCAGAGAGGGAAAGGCGCGGTCACATCCCTGAGGCATCAAGAGTCCACGGACAAAAGCATACCCTTGTCAGGAACAGAGCAGGAGTAAGGAGCATGGAGCAGGGGAAACTTCCAAAGGCAGGAGCCAAGCTGAAACATTGTGAGCACACATGAGGGGTCCAAGGGCTTGGGGGTGGGGTAGGGAGTTGATAGGAAGTACTGGGAACATGCTGCCAACCCAAGTACTTATGGGGAAAAGTGGGTAATGTGAATCAGTGAGGCAGGTTGGTTTTAAGAAAAATTAGTCCTATTTGGCCACTTTAGAAAACTTGAGGACCCAGAGCATTATTTTTCCTATTATGATAAAGAGGTAGGGGGAATAAGAAGCAGTGAGGACTGCAACAAACCAAGGATCCCTTACGCAGCTAAAGGGTCAAAGACATTCAGTGATAGCCTATCGTTGGCACACAAGAACAAATTGCAAAGCTACCAATTGAATCTTTAAATCTGGCTTTCACAAAGAAGCCTATTTCATAATAAACACTGAATCATAAGTTGTGCAGGCAAAATAAGTTATGCAGGCAAAATAAATCCCATACCCCATGTCACTAGTTTGAGAACCTAGAATAAAGGTCTTTAGACAGTTTGGCTTAGACATTGACTAGGATCCTCTTGCACTCAGTTCAGCAAGGTTTCCTGCCCCTGTTGGCAGCCGAAGTGATTTTGCTGCTGTGGCAGGATAATTTAATGAAATATTGACTTGTGTGTTTTGTTCTTATTTTGTATTTCCTTAATTTATTCCAAGAAAAAGGCAATCTGCCATTTGTGTTCTCTAGATGCATGAGGGTTTATGTCTCAAGGTCCAGAGCAGAAGTTTTCTGGGATTCCTTCCTAAATTTTGGTTTTTGAGGAGACTCCCCTGGACAAGGCTAAACCAGGTGGGGTGGTCCTGGGGAAGCCAATCTTAGCAAATAAGGGCCATGCCCTAGGTCTCAGGAGCCTGTGGCCTGGACAGGGATCCCAAAAAGTGAGGAGGGTGCTGTCAACCAAGATGCAGAGTTGCTAATGCTTATTAGTTCTCTGCCATGTCTCTTGTCAACTTTCTGAAGGTCCTAGCACATCTCAGATGGGAGATCTGAGAAACCAAAGTCTGAGGTCTTTTCCCTGGCAGGACCTGGAGAGTTCTGGAGAGTGCCTACAATCATCCTGAGCCCTAAGCTGTTAATGGCTGCAAGCTCAAGGGTCCATGTGCACTTTGGAAGGTACCTTTTGTGTCAGTGGGGGCAGGGGAAACAAAGAAGGAACATTAAGTGGGGGAGAGGATATAGCTGGTGCAGAATGAGGACTACCAGGTAGCAGGAGACAAGCAAGTTCCTGGCTTTCAGGAATTCTCCCACAATTCACATCTATGTGTGCAGCCTGCATGGACCTGGAGCCCAAGGTAAGGTAGAGCTGAGGTTCAAAAGGACTAAAAATTGAATGGCACATGCAGTGGCCTCATGGAAGCCCACAGAACAATCACCCCTAAGCACCCCAGCCCCTTTCACTCCTTGAACTATTCCTCCAATTTCGTGAGGGCTGCCCAAGGGTTCTTCACAGAGACATCAGCCAGAGACATCAGGGTGATTACACAGGTATGAGCCCCAAGAAGAAGGTCTTCTCCCTCTCCTGTGCCAAGCTACTCGGTTCTCTCGGGTGTTCCAACTCGCCTGCATTGCTAGTCTGCAGCATGGAGAGTGCATTTATCTCCTTCTCCCATGTATCTCCTCAGAAGGGATGGAGATAGACTCAGAGAGTTACTTGTTTCAATTAAGACAGACTCTTAGGTGACCCATCCGCTGTCCAAACTGATAACAATGTAAGAAAATTAATAAATTAATTATAATTTTAAAAAGATCTTCATACCAATTCCCTGTGAGCAGCTGCACATACTCCTGGTCCTGACAGGCACCTGCCTCTTGGCTGCCTGCAGTGACTTCTCTAGGGAGGTCCTTGTACACTCTGTCTTTTGCCAGCAACAGGAGCCAGGGGCGGGGGCATCTCTGAACCCTGGGCTGGGGTCCTCGCATCCAGTCTCCCCAGACTCAGATTTACATACATCAAGTTAAACTGTGCAATTTTAGGGCAGTTTTCCAGATGAGGAACTGCGTCTGGGGCAACCAAAATAACTCATTTGCAGTCCCACCTAGAAAGAGGTGGGAGTAAACCTGGAAGTCACCATCTCCAGCCCGCAGGAGAGTTGGGAAAGGAAGTTTGCAGGTCCAGGACAGCCACCAGGTGGCGCTGCTGCCACGAGAATAGTGGTGCAGGGGCTGGGCTTGCTGTTCGTTCCGCCACCTTGTTCCCGTCTGTAGCCTTTGAGCTATGTCAGGCACTGGGGCCAGAGGGGCTTTGGAAACCAGACACAATCACTGGGGTCCCAGTCTAAGTAAGTCAATCAAGGCCTGCACGGAAAGTTCTGTTCCAGTCACAAATGTTCTCTGACATTTCCATTGTTTGCTCTCCAATCAGCTGAATTATTTATGCATTTCCCTTCCTCAGACAAGAAGACAGCAGCAAGGAAGGAGGCTGGCAACCTAGAGGCAGGTCATCTCAGAATCTCACCAGCCAGGGACCTATGCAGTACAGCATGTCAGGGCACCCCCAAGACCCCAAATCTTTGCAGCCTTTAGCTAGGGCACAAACGGATGATAAGTAGGGCTCACCTGGGCAGCACCAGGGCCCTGGGGCAGAGGTTGCTCATCTCTGTTCCACATCCTTGGACAAGTCACCTCGCTGTCTAAAAAATGGGCACGACTGGCCCTACTCAGTCTTAGGAGGATGCTCAGAAATTTACTTCCATGCATGGGCCCCTTCTGGGGTTTGGGGCTCAGGATTCAGTGAGATGAGGGGCTGAAACACGGTGTGCTTACAGTCCCTGCACTGTCCTTCATATAGACAAGGAGGCTAGGGTGCAGAGCAAGGAGTAAGGGTGTGGGACACACAATAAGAACAGAGACCCTGGGTTGTTGAGTCCTCAACTGCAGCCCAGTCCTTGCCTTCCTCTAAGAGACTCTCAGTCAAAACCTCTCAAATCTTTTACTTCCAACACTGAAAATTCCTACAAGCAACCCATACTCTGACTTGACCTTGTCTGTCACAAGATACCTCATGTTCTTCTCTGATTGTCCCCAAGTCTCTGATTCCCATTTGTTTTGATTTTCATCATCCGAGGAAATATTTAAAATGAGAACAGTTCAGTAGCTTTGGTGCCTCCTCAAAAAATCAATTGAAAAGCCAGTTGCTATGCAACCCTCAAGTGTTGCTGATGTTCTGCTCCCTGGCTGATGGCATATTGTATAAAATAAGATAATCTCTTTTGCTACATTTTTTAAGGAGTGGAGAAAAACGTTGTTTTAGGAAAAACTTGTGGTAACTCAGACTTCTTATAAGCTAGAAGACAAACAACATATCACTCACACAAGTGTTACCAATTTTATCCCTGGTGGGGTCTGGGGACAAGTACCAGGAGGTGGGGGGAGCACAGCACTGGAAAACTAGCCTATTTCCATCACCGTTTGGAATAAATAACAGGGTCTGTGTATCTGGATGTCAGCCTTAGATCAGCCCCCACCCAGAGATGCCCCTCAACTTTGTGGGGCACAACTTAAGACTCCTATCTTTGGAGGGGTCCTGGCTATAAGTAAGTCCCTTGCTTTTTTGCCAGGCTTAAATTATTCCAGGGATGGGAACCTCACTTCCTGACAGGAAACATGTGGTCTCCTGAAAGGCAGCTCAAAGTAATCACTGTGAGTACAACTCTACCTCCAGAAGCCCCACTGGCTTTTCCTGAAACACAGAGTTTGTTCCCAAAGCTGGGCCTTGGCCCCTTAGACTCTGGCTGGGTGGTCTTCTCCTTTGCCATTCCAGATGGGGCATCCCAGTGCTCCCCACTCTGAAGTCACCTTGTTCGCTTGTGGCTTCATGGGGAGTCCTGCTTCCCTCTAGAGAGCAGGTAGGTCCTGAGCCCACCAGGTGTGCCTGCAGCTGCTCCGGACCAAGTCTCCTCCTGTCTCCCACAACACACCTCAGAGACCTGAGGATGGGGTGTCACTCTCAGACTGGGCAGTGGAGCCTGTGAGCAGTGCACACAAGCTTTCACCGCCTGAGAGTACAGAAACTGGCAACTTCTACAGCACAGTGACTGCTTGGGTTTCTGTCTACGGAATAGAATAGCATAAATCCAGGGCTGGCATTTTTTCAGAGCTTGGTTTTTGTCACATTTTCCTTTTTCAAACATCGCTTTAAAATGTAGTTTGGCCCAAACAGTTTACCCTTGAACCACACAGAGATGTTATGGGTACGATCCTCACCCCAAACAGTCAAAAGTCTTCGTATAATTTATGACTCCCCCCAGTTTAACCACTGGAATTTGCTTTATTAGTTAATAACATAAACACTCTGTGAACACATATTTGGGTCTTGAATGTGTTACAAACTGTATTCTTACAATGACCAAGAAAAGAAAAAGTTAACAAGAAAATCATAAGAGAAAATGCAGTTCCTTATTTACTGAAAAAAAAAAAAAATCCGTGTATTAGTGGACCTACACGTTTCAAACCCATGCTGTCTGACGGCCAGTGGTGTCCAGCAGTGTCGGGCCTTGGGCACTGAAATGATCTGTGTCCAGCTCGGCGCCCTGCACCCTCAGCACTGCTCCTCCCTGGGGACCACTTGCCAACCTGGCTCTGAGTCGATGGCACCCCCCCTTCCCCTCCCACAGACCCTGCTCCCTGGAGCCCACAATGGAAGTCCACAGGTGGGACCTCAGCCAAGCCCTGCCTGTCGGATCAGCTCTCCCTCACCAGCCCTCCGGGTGTGGCCACCAGGGCAGCCTCCTGACTCTATCACCTTGGCTTCGCCACTGTGGTATATCCTCCTTAAGAAGTTAAGAATCACATCCTGGACTTCCCCTCACAGTCTAGCCACTCTCCAGAGGAGGAGAGAGCATCAGTCTGACTCTGTAACGTTCTGGAACCCCCTGGGACAAAGAGATGCCGATGGGCACACAGCCCATGGACTTTCAGGGACAGGTGGAACCAGGCAGAGAAGGTGGCAGAGCAAAGGGTGAGCCTTGTTCCAGACACACTAGCCCTAGCCGAGTCCCTGCTGACCCAGTGAGAGCTGGGGAGGGCACAAGAGGGGTAAGTTCTCACACCTAGTATCTCCTCAGCCTGATTCCTCCAAGGCCATCAGCAGAGGTCTGAGTCCAGACTGCTGACTGGACCCCCTTACTGGGGTTGAGGGGTACTACTGGATGGTCCTCAAAGCATGAACCCAGACCCTGGTTATCACCTCTAAACTCTGATCATAATAGATTCCCGAAACACTTCCCAGCATGAAATCAGAGTTCAAGGAGCATGTTGGTGCCCTATGCCTTCCTGGTTCTTTTCACACTAGTCCCAATCTTGCTGAAGTACCCCGCTGCCAGAATGGGCAGCAGCTGCCCCTCAGTCTGTGTATTTCCCCACACTGCAAGAGGAGGCTGTGCCTTGGTGAAGGGGTGCATGTGTACCCCCCATTCCTTTCTCTGCAAACAGGATTTGAGGCCAGATCCCTTCTGCAAGGCAGCGCAAGAGGAACACAGGCCAAATCAGCAAAGATGGTGAGGAAAGTGTGCCACTGCACACCTAGGTGTTGTGTTCTTTCCTGCAGGTTCAAGGCCATGGACCAGGCCTAGGTGAGCCTAAAGGCTCAATAGGCAAGCAGGAAAAAGAGATGAGTGTCCCAGGGAAGAGGAACACAGATCCTTCCCCACCATCCCCAGTCCAACTAAAAGCATGGACACCCTTCTATGTCTTCCTTCATGTCAGAAATAAATGTTGAGATTGACAGAAGGTGCCACTGAGGACCCTTCTCCAAGTCCTTCAGTTAAACAAGATTTTTGGACTATGCCATTTTAAAATGATGTTTTCAAAGTATATACTATCTTTTTCATGATTAAGAATACACTTCTTTGGTTATAAAAGGAACATGTTTCTGATCATAAATTAAGAAGATTCAGTAAAGTACAAAGAAGAAAATAAAAATTCATGGCCTACTGCCCAGAAATAAGTACTGCTCACATTCACTGCATTTCTTCTAGTTGCTTCTATATATATGTACACAGAATAAAATCATCCTGTAAATTCATATCGTTTTTCAACAAACAAACACATTTATGCTGTAAACATATCCCACTGCCTGTTAATGTGTCTTGAAAATGAGACTTAGCAGTGGTGATACTCAAGAAACATGCAATTGCGATAACTAGATCCTTATTGCCAGGAAGCTTAAATTGTGTCCAATTGCTCACAACTGGACTTTTGTCTGCCATTTTGAAGTTAAATGTTTCCTTTTTTGGCCTTTTGTATTTTCATGTCTGTTAACTGGTCATTTCCATAGCCAATTCTGTTTTTTTTCTGGGATATATGAGAATTCTTTTAAGTGTTAGGAGGTTTTTGCCACATTGTCAATGTTTTTCTTACTTGTCATTTGCATTTTAATTAAGTCTTTAAAGACAAGTTTAAATATTTTAAGTATTTAAATTTGCCTATCTTCCCATTTATAATTCTTCCTATAGGATTGAAGCTAGGAAGTCCTGGACAACAAATATTCTCATCCTGATTGGTATGACTTGAATAGTTGAGTATTTTATTAACCTGTATTTAGCATGCTATATTTAAGTTAGTACCTATGAAACATATAGTTATTAATAACACTTAATTATCATTCCATTTGTATTTGTCACATTAACCATCAATATGAGGGGCATTTTCAGAGTTTTATTTTTAACTCAACTGATCTGTTAATGCTTATGCAAATACAGTATTTTAATTAGCTTCACTTTATAAGATGTTTGAAATAAACCCTTTTTTATTTGTTTGACTCTCAAGACTTTCCCAGTCCAGTCGATCTTAACTATGTATGTTTTTAGATGAACTGTAGAATCATTTCATCAAAATTTCAACTATTAGTCTCAATAAAATCCACATCTCTACTATATCCTATCTTTCCACTAAAAGCAACATATGTCTCATCATTCATTTTCATTTTTTTCCAATCACTAACAGTTTACAATGTTCTTTCTGGGGATACTGTTATCTGTCTTGTTAGGATTGCTACAAATATTTTATTTTTCTGGTTATTATTGTAAACAGTTTTCTCCCTGTATTATTCCCACTACCAAAGTGTTGTAGTTTAAATGGGAACTACTGATTTTTGTGTTTTTATTTTATATTTGGCCAGGTGACTAACTCTTTTAATAACTTTAAAAGTTTCACAATGCATTATTGGTGTATACCAGGCACATAATTACCAGCAATCAATTTAATTTTATCTGTATTTTTCTAATAGTGGTTTCATATCATACAACATTATCTAGAATTTCCAGAACTTTGATAACAAAGTTATCTCTCTTCCTTGTCTCCAGTTTTACTGTGAATATCTCAATAAAGACAGCATTTTCAAGAAAGTTCTGTATAAGGTTGACTGCATGAGGTTAAAGGGTTGTGCTGAAAAGCAGGTTTGGGAAACTAGGCACACCGATCCAACTCTTAGAAATTCACCATCTATATTCCCACAGTTGTTGAGAAATTCAACTTATCAGCCCTGACTGTTTTACTTCATTTTACAAGCATTTCCTGACTTATCTGACCGTAGAACTTATTTTCCTTTGTAGACATCTATGAACATCTTAAGAATTAGCTATGCAGAACACTTTTAGGGGACATGTGCTTCTTTCTCCACCTTTAAATAAAATTTTGGTTGTCATGTTACCATCTGCTACTGGTTTTCACAGATTATTAATAACCAAAAGATACCCTCTTAGCAACTATGGAGCATGCACATCCCTTGCCCTGCCTGTACTTACAGAGTCAGGAGCTTCGATGTCTCTTTCTTTGGTGGCCCCCTCCCAAACTTGACATGCTTCCCTGTGCACCCATCCCATCCATGCCTTACAAACAGCAGACT
Organism: Uropsilus gracilis; assembly: GCA_004024945.1. Lineage (NCBI taxonomy): Eukaryota > Metazoa > Chordata > Mammalia > Eulipotyphla > Talpidae > Uropsilus > Uropsilus gracilis. The sequence goes on from PVHY01006682.1 coordinate 70,024, forward strand.
CCTCTGCTCCTGACTGCTCCTCTGCTCCTCAAGCCTGTCTCTGGGTGTTTTCACTGGGGTGGGAGGCATCAAACAACCTAATTGCAACAGATCCCCATTGAACCTATACTCTCTCTCACACATACTCCATGTCACCTACCTGGTTACCCAAGGAGCATACTCAGTGTCTAACAAGTTCATCCTGCTCTCTCTCCCTTTCCAGCCTTCGAATTCGCAGCAGCCTTATGCAGGTGTACTTCCTTCCTGGAGCTGAAAGGTCATTTCTTCCAGTTTTTGCCTTGACATCACAATCAAGAACTGCCTGCCATCCTTATCATCCCACTGAGCCACCTAGCTCAGGGGGGCACAGACTGCTCTCTTGTCTGTGTCTTTTCTCTAGTCTGGGACCAGACACACAGAAACCTTTGGGGAGGAGTTAGCTGGATGCCGAGCTTTGTCACCAGGCAAACCAAAGCGATGAATTAGATGAATAGATTCTTGATATTATACAATGGATGCATTCCTAGGATAAACCCCATTTTATCATGGTGGGAGTTCCTCTTATTCATTGTTGAATTAAACTCTTCATGCTTTTGAATTTTTACATCTATTTTTAGTAGTGATATTGGACTGCTTTGTCTAAGACATACTACCTTGGGCAGCTTTATAGTATAAGAATTACATTAAAAAATGAATTATGTGCACTTTAGAATATATGTTCATGTTCTAAAAGGTAAAAATTACAGAATTTTGTATTATCCTTGTTTAATAATTTCTTGCAAATGAATAAGGATGCGCTTTCAAAATAAATGACTGATGCTACTTAGAGATAATTTTAAAATAATTTTGATAATGATGAAGAAATTTAGTTCCCTTCATGGTTATGGGACTTATGGTATTTTGTACATTTTCTTTAAAATCCAGTTTTGAAATAGTCACAGAACATAGATAGTAGAAAGAGAAGTTAAACCTTTACATAGTTACCACAGTTGGTATGCGCGGCCTTGCGATGATTTTTCTACACACTTGAGTGAGGTTGTACTGAACAGAAGAGAGAGTCTTGTAGGTCTCAGGAAGCTCCATGATACAGGACATCAACTAAGGCTGAAACTGACCAACTCACTATAAAGTAGAACGTGGTATTTTCCCACCAAAGATGCAAGGCGAGGCGAGGCCTCTGACCCTCATTGTGACAGTCCGTCTCTGTAGGAAGGAACACTTCCCCAATGCATACTTTGGGTAAAATAAAGTTGTCAGCACTAACAACCCTCTAGCTCATGTTATGGAATCAATCCACTATGCGGAGGCTTCAGACACCAGGAGATGATGAGTTTGAGAGATGGGATGACCTTTAGGAAAGAAGAGCATCAGAAGGACTCCAGCCCACTAATTATGTTGCATTAAAACTGCTTAAATAGAGCTTCCATCCAATTCCCTGGGAGTGGCATACCCCCATGTCCCCAATGCTGACTCCCTTATGCTAAATTGCATACGCGTTAGTAAACTCTTACTTGGTTCCTGAAGGATTAGAGCTGCATAATTTCCATTCCTCAGCAAACTCAAGAACCAGCATCAAGGTCATACCATGGACTCCAGAAACTGGCCACCAGGGTGTGCAGCCTGATTCCCGATTCCCCAAGAATCTCATGATGCTGGCCACTTACCATGGCCACCACTGCACCACATTCAACCTCAGTGGGGATCTACACAGCTCTTCTGACCCATCGATTCTTGGGTTAAGGAATTAACATAACCTACAGTGCTCATACATGCAGCATCAAGATCCCTCCTTCCTCATTGAGTCTCTTTACAACCCCCACTCATCTTTCCACCTCAGGTCTGTTGACTGTTGGGGCTTCCTACCTGCTGCAAAGATTTATGCTCGCTGCTCAGAAAGGTACCCGGTATTTGATGAGACAACCCAAGTGGGTCAGAAGCGATGTAGCATGAACAAAGGCGGACAAGGGTTGAAGACATGGCAGGAGAGGAAGTGGAGGTACATTGACTGTGTTTCTGATGCTTTGGGGGGGGGGGGGAGACTTGCTATTCTGGAAAAAACTGACCCTCCCAGGGATAGTTCATTCTTAGCTGGAACAAATTCACCCTGGAACATACTTTTCAAATGCAAATTAACTTAGTGCAGGCCCCAGGCCCCAAATACCCTCAGGCAGTCCTAATACTCCAGGGCCACTAACCCCTGGCCCTAAACACCCTAGCACCAGATAACAGACAGCTGGGAATAGCCTGTGGATTCATCCAAACTGCTCCATCTTAATCCTGCACTGCCCATTCCCCCTACAGAAGTGACACTCCAGGTCTGGTCCAGCGGCCCTCTGCTTCCCTACATGGCTGTTTCCGGCAGGGTCTGTTACCTCTTAGCCTTGTGGGCTTACCACAGAAATAAAAACAGAACCTGTTTTTCAAACACTGGGTGAAGGTGAAAAGAGAGCAGGATCTCACTTATATGAGGGATATAGGGAAAATCAAACAAATAAAAAATGAAAACAACCAATGGGACTGAACCATGGAATGAGAGAGGAGGAGGGGGAAGAAGGCAGGGGAGGTGAAGCGTACAAAAGATCAGGATAGTTATCAAATGTTAGTGAAGTGGGAAAGCCCCGGGATAAAATAAATAAATAAATAAAATAAAACA
>PVHY01006683.1:0-72669 GCA_004024945.1 Uropsilus gracilis
TCTTTAGAAAAGTGTCTTTTCAGTTCTTCTCCCCATTTTTTGATTGGGCTTTTTGTTTTGCTTTTGTTTAGTTGTGTTAGTTCCTTGTGGATCTTCGTTATTAAGCCCTTGTCGCTCATGTGGAGGGCAAAGATTTTTTCCCATTCGGTTGGACATCTTTTAGTTTTTTCTGTTGTCTCTTTTGCTGCACAAAAGCTTTTTAGTTTGATGTAGTCCCATCTGTTTATGTTTTCCTTCATTTTTTTGCCATCTGCAGATGTTTCCAGAAAGGGATTTCTGAACTGTAGTTCATGGAGAGTTTAAGACTGATTATTATTTCATTGCATATAGCATATTTTGTTTGTCCAACCATTTATGGATACTTGGGTTATTTCTTTTTTTTTTTTCCTATCATAAATAATGCTGCTCTAACCATGGGTGAATAAATACCTTTTTGAATGTGTGCTTTTAATTTCTCTTGGAAATATACATAGACGTGTACTTGCTGGATATATGTTGATTCATTCTGTGTTTAGGGTTCTGAGGAACCACCAAACTTTTCCATTGCTAACCCAGCTTTTTTGACATGGGACATATGCATCAGAGGGCATACATAATACATGATACTTTTTTCACATTTACTGCATAAGGTTTAGGGAAATTGTATCTATATTTAAGTTAACTCACTGTTAAGTAATTCCAGGAATGTGACTTATTAAAATTTTCAGAGAAAAAGAAAAGACATTTAAAAAGTAATAGTCTTTAAGGTTCTTTCTCATAACACATGCAAAGTATTGCTGATAATTTTTGATGTCTAAACATTCATTTAGATTTTTTCATTAAGCACTTGATACTTAATTTTCTTCAGTTGTTAAAGATTTAGCTGTTTGAAAAAGCTTGATGTAAACTGTGCTCTTGAACCAGGTTACAGTCATTGTTCCCCATTTCTTTGACCAATTCAACATGTAATATGTGAGTTTATCCCAGTAATTTAATTTTATTTTAAAATGATTCATGACTGTTCTTTTTTGGTATTCATAAGTGTATGTTTGAAATATACTTATTCCCAACAGCAACCTTGCAACTCATTCATGAAAATTTAGAAGATAAACATTAAATATGACAAAAAAAATGAAAAGCCCACTCATAGTAAAACAGCTAGATGAGGCCAAGAAAAGGAAAATATGAAGGATTCTTCTTCTGCTTTTGAAATACTCCATGGTCCCTGAGATAATAGTAGAAAGTGTCTCATAGTTTCTTTTAGTAGGATAACTTTTATTTGAGGTGAACAGTTTTCAGACTTGATCTCTTGGCTGGTCTAATTGAAAATTTGAGATCTGATGATGATGATCTCTCCATTTATTGAAACATTCTTCCTTAACTATAGGATAAATGCTTTAAATTTAGAACATAGAATACCTTTTTCTACTTTCATATTGTTTTTACTTTAAAGCAGAAAAGTAAATTAGTGATCCTGACTAGCCATAAGTATATTGCTATGGTTTTATGTCCTTTTTAAATTCTAATTTGGTTTCCCTGAACTGATTCAGTTTTTGATTCCTATTTTGTCGTCCATTATGAAACATTTTTCTATGTCATCACAAATTAAACTTTCATAGAAGTATACATATATAGATACATGTTAATCTTTTAGTGATTTTTTACATGTTACATTATTTTATTATCTGATTGCATAATGTTTTTAATTTGTGGGACTAAATTTGCAAGATAGTTTTTGTTATCATTTTGTGTGCATTTGACTTATAATTTACTTTTTTCCCCTTACCAGCATATAAACACTGTCAGAATTACATATGTAACTTGGATAACATGGATTAGTAAATATTCAAAGTAATTTTTAGTTGCATTTTTCATATGTATTTTTTGTGTGAGTTTTTTTGGTAGGAAATGAGTTTCTGGTAGATAAATTATATAATTTCATGCTGAATTTAACAGAAATAACTTGTTAAAAATGAATACTTCAAAATAAATGTTGAACTCTAAGCCTTTGCCTATTACTTGACAAATGTAACATAGTATCTTATGTATTTACCAATTCTTATGGCATGGGTAGTAATTATTATAGCTGACATTTATTAGCTTTTTAATATACCATAGTTTTAAGTATGTTTGAAGGTATCAGTAGAGATTATTTGTTTTTCTTTTTAAATTTAAATGCATTGAGATGAAATTCATGTAACAGGAAACTAGCCATTCTAAAGTGAACAGTTTATTGTAGGACACTTAGTACATTCATGATATGCAACTACCACCTTCCTCTAGTTCTAAAATATATCCATTTCTTCAGCATAAACCTGGAACCCTTAAGCATTTTATCCTTATCCCCATCCCCCTAAACTCCCTAAACCCCCAACCCTGGCAGCCTTTAGTCTGCATTCTATCTCTGTGAACTGGATATATCCTCTAAAGGAATAATGCAAAATGTATTCTTTTTTATATGGCTTCTTTTACTTGGCATAATGCTTTCAAGGTTTATCCATGTAAGAGCATGTCTCAGTACTTTCTTCCTTTTTGTGGTTGTGTTCTACATATATTGTGAATACTAACTGAATTTTAATCTTTGTAAGAACCCAATGAAGTAGATTTTATTACGATTATCTACACTTTATAAATTGTAAGGTATAGAAAAGTCTACCTTATAGAGATTGTATGTAGATTTTAAGGTATAGAGAAGTTAAATAGCTTGTAGATTGCTAATCTAATACTGGAAGAACTAGGGTTAAAACCCAGGAAGTAAACTTTGTCCTGGCATCTTAACTTAGATGTAAGGTAGTATTATATTTACCTTTGTATGAAATAGGTCCTAGGTAAAAACTGAATCAAACCGAAAAAGTAATATTACAACCCTGAAGCATAAAATAGAAAATTTAAGTGGTATAACAAAATGTCTAGTTTATGATAAAGTCTAGAGGTCATAAATAAAGCACATCAGAGCAGACATTACAGACATTATCTGCACGTTGGAGAGCTAAACACCAGTCCAAATAAAAAGTTGTTTTTTTTTGTTTGTTTGTTTTTTAAGAAACACAACTAAGTATGGTAGCTTCATCTTGGAACTCTGAAGCATTTCACAGTAGTTTTAAGACTCTTTATGTAAAATTTAAACCTGCACAAAGAGTTATCATAGGCTATGACCTGCTTTCTGCAGTAGTAAGTAGCAGCTTCAGAATCAGTGTAACAGAATTTATGATTTTCCAGAAGTCTGATCACTAACCTTTTTACTACCCAATTTTTCACTTTTTTCTTGGAGAAGAGTTAAATAATTTTAAATAACCCTTTACTCTTAAGTTATATGGTTTTGCTAATAGAGAAATCATTCTCTTGATTTATTGAAGTAATTACTTTAAGCATTTTTATAAAAGAATCTAAGAATTTCTTTCAAAAGTTTATTCTTACCTGAATATTGCGTATAATGAACAAAACAAAACAAAGACATCAGACAAAATTTTGAGCCATCTTTTTATTCTAATGTCAGATATACAGCAGATAATACGGAAAACGTTTCCCAAGGCAGTAAAAAAAAATTCATATGTAGTATTGCAACACTGATGTCAGAGAATTTCTAAAGCATTTTGTTTTGCATAATACATTTTATTTACTACTCTCTTTGCATTTATATAAATAATAATATGCTAATTTCTATTTCTTGTGAATTGCTTACTGAATTTATGGTATTTTCATTGTATATTTTTGAATTGTTTTGATTTGCAACTCCTAGTGAGAATTGCTTTTTTCCTCAGATGGATTAAGACAGTATTTTTATTTCAAACTTGGCCCTTCTGTTCATATAGGCTGTTCTTTAATTTCCTAAGTAATATTTCTGAAATTCAGACACTTGACAGAAAGTTTTTAATAGAAGGTTCTCATTGCATACTTATACATTCTCTGATCTCACTCACTTTGTCCATATTTCTAGCATTATGAGTCTCTTTTCTTTCTCTGTTCATGTTCAATACAGTGCAATAAGTACTAATTTTCAATCATTTGTCCACATCAAACCCTGCAGAAGGTTGAGAAGTTATCTCTACAGTTACCTGCTGGTGATATAGATGGAATTGCTTATGATTGAGGGATGCTAAGAGTAGAGCCTTCTGTGATAGTCTCCATTTCATCAGCGAGTTACTTCTTTTCACATTCAGGAGAGGTATCCTGAATCTTTCTTGCCTTAAAAAACCTTTGAAGGGTTAGACCATACATAGAACCATCTAAGAGAAAGGAGGTATATGAAGGAAAAGTATGGAGGGGGAGTTTTTGTTTGACTTAAGTGTTGTAGAAATTGGTAGTGTATTACCTTCAGTTGTGTCACATGTTACTTGAATCTCTTTTAGGGTCTATATTTAGTCTTTGATTTTGATGTCATTCCTTAACTCTGTGTAGCATCCTTAAAAGATATGATGGAACAGTCTTTGTTCTAAAATGTCCATTTGTAATTTTTAGATAACTGTTGCTTTTTGGTAAAACAAATGTTTTGGTTGAATCAGTTTCCTCTGCCTTCATATTTTCTGAAGAGCTTCACAAAGAATATGAGGATGTATAAAGGACAAGATTTCCAGTCAAATGTACACCTAAACTTAGTTAAAGGTATTTTTGGGGCTTGACATTATGATCATCTGTTGTTCCAGAAGTCTGTCCTGGGTCGAAGAGTTTGAGTACTTTGCCATTGGATTGCTTTAATGTATCCTGGTGTTAACAGGGAGAGTTACTTTTAACTCTTGTGGGCAAGCTATTCCAAATTAGAAATCTAGGACATTTGATTTGTTGTGCTTTTACTAGATAGTGAAGAATTTAAGAGAAAAAAGGTAAGGTTAGGATTTCTAATATTGGAAGAATAAAATTTAAATATTCTTAGCTAATGCATCATTTAGGAGCTAAATAAGCTATTAATGAATTGGGCTAATTTGCTTATATATATTTTTTAATTGAGCTTTTTGTTTTACCTACTATAAGATGTAAAGTACTTTATGTTTACTAGAACGAATATCCATCTTCTTTGATTTTAAGTCTGTTTATATGAATCATAAGAAAAGATTAATTTGGCACGTGTAATTAAGTAGCAGAAGCAGTTTGAAAGCTGGATGCAATTGAAATACAATTGGAATTAAATAGAAAACATTTATTTCATATTCTAAATGAGGTTTTAATTAAAGTAAAATTGACTCATCTTTTTTGACATTTCTCTGAGGAGGAAATTTGAAACACGCTACAGTTGATGGTTGGCTTTCTCTGACTTTGATTAATTACTTTCAAAGTTAAGTAGTAGGATAGTAATTTTATAATTATATACAAGTGAGATGATTTGACAGTTCAACATAACTGCAGGAAGTTTTACATTGGTTCACTTTATATAGGTCGGTGTATTTTTATGTTATGATTCAAATACTTACAAGTGCTAATCTGAAAAAAGATTCTACTATTACTTTTGTAAGTATAATCTAATGGGAGAAAATGTCAAACTAGAAATATCAGTTTCAAAGACATTTTCTATTAATACTGAAAACTTCAGGTTTTTCTGAACACCAACTGATGAACCCTCTCAGTGTGGTTACTTACTAGAAATAATTCAACTAATGGAGCAGACTAAAAGTTATGATTTCACACTAATGAACCAACTTATGTTTGCCCCAAGCACTACTGAAAATTAAACTTTGAACTGTCTGTAAGATTTGAAATGACAATGAAGTTTCACTGTGATTAGAACTCTCATCTGTGCAAGATGCAGTAATAATTTTCAAGTGCCAAAATATTTACAGAGAAATTTACTGTCTAATAATACTGCATAATATACATCTTATCATACCTATATATTTACAGTCTTCTTTGGAAATAAAGTACCTAACTTTTTCTGATTCTTACAGGAATCTTATCAGGAACATCAACCTACTATGCAGTACCACCTATCAAAAGATTTCTTCTATGCTTATTAATTAGTATAAAACTTTAAACCAGATAGTGTTTTTTGTCACTGATGTTATGTGAAACAAGTATAAAAAAGTTAATATTCAAATATATTTTAAAAACATCAACTTTTGCAGTAATAGACACATCTTTTTTAAGAGTTTAGTAGAAAGTTTGAGTGGTAGAAACCAAATACATTCTTTACAATACTAAAACAAGACAAAAGTTGTTGGATGTTTTATGGGGAAAACACTCAATTTTGATAGTAATGCAAACGTCATAATTAGGTTAATGGGGAAAAATTAAATTTTTCATAGTGTCATTAATGACACAACTTTTTGTTACATGTTGAAATTAATTTTTTTTTGATTGATTTTCAATTTTTAAAAGTGTAAATTAAGAGCAGGGTAAAATCTCTTAGAAAAGACTATCAAAGTTTATATTTGTTCAGTTCCCTTATTTTGACTTGCCTTTTATTATATATTCATTTCATTTTTTAAATGATGCTGCATTTTTAATGAAAGAAAGTTTTTTAAAGGAAGTGTTGCCAATCAGTCTAAATTTGTTACAGTTAAAATTTGATGGTCTACAGACAATTTATAATCCTTTTCTTGTTATAAAATATTGTCAGATTTATAGTAGTATCAGTTAGAAAGTTTATGGAAACATTGTTTAAGGTGGTTTAAAATAGAACTAAATCTTTAATTTGAATTTGATGGCACCTGTTTTCATTTTGTTCCCCCGGCAACACCACTGGTACCAAAATTGCCCATAGACCACCCTGGTTTTTGAGAAGAATGAAATCATTCTGAGTTTTTTTATGTCATCCTTATACTGACTAAATATTTAAACAGAGTTATAAAACATCTGTCAGAGTTTGTGAACTCACTTTGGAGTTAAAGAGTTTAGGACACACAATTGGAAGTTTTGCATAAGAACTCTTGAGTAATTTTAGTTTGTCTTTTTTAGTTAAAGCTACATTTTGTATTAGATTTAGAATCAAAAATTAGAAATGTAACTGACAACATCAAGAAAAAAATGTATCTGGACTTAGAGTCATTTTGGAAAGCTAAGCTTCCTTCCTTTCATTTACTGACACTTGAGATTTAATAAAAAAAAGGCAGCGTAGTCTTTTTTTCTGGAATGTTCTGAGGAGTCAGGATGAATTAAGATTTACACTATTAAGACTCCTGTGGGAGAGAGGTAAATCCTGCACTCTACACAAATGTTACCTTTTCAAGTAGGTTCTATCTCCCTTCCCTGTTTATCATTGATTCATGTATTTGGCTATCATGAAGTGTCATTATTCTGTCTGATTCAGTTGTGGGTAATTGAGGCTTACATGCAATAAAATAAGTGGCTAAAAATGATTAATATTATAAGACCAGAATTGAGTGTCTTATATGAAGGTAAACCGAACCAGCCATGCTAGATTAATACGTATTCCTTTTGGTCATTTCTTTGATCAAATGAGATTTATTCCTGTATTTTCCAAAGGCAAATTCACAAGGGAAAATTTTGGTTTACTTTGAAGGGATTGAGTGTATAGAACAGAGAATCTTTCTTTTATTTATTTATTATTTTTTAATTTATTAAATAATTCATTTATATATAAATTTCACATCTTTGTAATCCCAGGGATAACCCCCACCCTCCCTGATCATTCCCACTCTGCCCCACCCCTTACCCCCCCCCCCCAGTTGTGTACTTCAATTTGGTTGTTAGATTGTTTTGACTTTTCTTCATGGCTTTTTGTTTATTTTTCCCATTTCCCATATAATAGTGAAACCATTTGGTGTCTTTTTCTTTTTCACTTGTTTCTGCTAATATGATTTCTTCTAAGTACATCCATGTTATCATAAAATTACTCAATTTGTCATTTTTAATTGATGAATAATATTCCATTGTGTGTATATACCATATTTTTTTCATCCAGTCATCTGTTTTGGGACATTTAGGTTGCTTCCATGTCCTTGCAATTATAAATAGTGCTGCAATAAACATCCGAGCACAGGTTTCCCTTTGTACAAGCATTAAGGTCTCCTTTGGGTAGATTCCCAAGAGAGCAATTGCTGGATCAAATGGTGGCTCCATTTTCAATAATTTGAGGGTCCTCCACACACTTTCCATAGTGACTGTACCAGTTTACATTCTTTCTTTAATTTAAATTTCCCTGTATATTTGTCAGTATAGGTCTGTGCTTCCTTAGAGATATTTATGGAAGACAGACTTCCTAAACCTAACTTACTTTTTATGGAACCAATAGATACTTGACATTTATTAAAATTTCCTCTGTTCTTTTTTCAAACCATACAATTACATTTTGTTATAGTGTATAAATACTTTTCTAATTTTTCCTAATGAGGAGCATGTGACTGAATACTCACCCCTCTTGCCAAAGTTTTCTTTATTATGTGTTTATTAACTAAGTGGCCAATGTTGTAGCTGTCTTTGTTTCTTTTGACATTTGCCAAAGCCATTGTATGGGGTAAGGAGATCAGTTTGGTAATAGGATGCCTTTTGAATTGAGGAGTAAATTTTCTTTTTGTTTAAACTAATTGTTAGGAGTATATATCGTGTATACTAATTTACAAGGGGACTGTAAGTACTTGTGTTGACTTACTATAAATCTAATGGCATATATAATCAAGTACTTCAGTGAGATATAAGTCCCTGGCAGCATTAAAAATTTCAGCTGCTTCAGTAGGTGACAGTAGGGTTAAATGGGAAGAACTAACTTTGAAGTCAGATCTTTAAGTGTGGCTTTTTAAGCTCTCTAAACCATATACTGTCTCTAGTAACATAAATAACCTCTTTAAGTCTAAGTTACATCATTGATAAAAGAGTATTATAATAATACTTCTCAAGGTTTTTTTTTAATTTTTAATTTTACTTTTTATTTATTTTATTTTTAATAATTTTTAATTTTTGGATGTTGTACAATACATGATTGCATAATTGTTGATCCCCATGGGATTACCCCACCCCACCACGCCCCCCTCTGGTCTCTTTGCCTCCTTTCTTTTTGTTGTTTGTCCATGTTTAGCCCTTTAGTCTTTTTTTTTTTTTTTTTTTTTTTTTTTTTTTTTTTTTTTTTTTTTTTTTTTTTTTTTTTTTTGCCTTCATTGGCCAATCCGAGAGCCTTTGGCTTGTATCCAACATGTCTTGTTTCTTGGTGGCTGTTCTTTCTGTTGTTTTCTGCCTCATTTTGCTGCTCCATCCCATTATGTTTCAGGTTTTTGGCTTTGGGGACCTGACTCCGTTTGGTAAAGCTGCTCATCAATGGGGACAGCCTTTGGCTGATGGTAGGTCTCCTAACTTCCTTTTTAGGAGCTTTACTGTTGGGCCACTGCCATTCTGTAGGCATCCTCCCTCTGGCAAAGGGGGGGGGGTGCTGTTCCTTATTGACAGCATCTCTGCTGGGTTTTTGGACACAGCTCCCAGTGATGTAGTAGGCGTAGTTCTTTCATGTTTGTTCTCACAGTTCATTGCTTGCTCTTTTGGAGTCCAGCCTTAGAGGCATGTGTTTTTAGAGTCTTTTTTGCTGTTCCTCGCCTCTTCTGTTTCTGTGGTTGAAGTTTGTCTCAATGTACTTATTACTGGTGTGGGCTCCCTGGAGTGGAGGCTAAATGACAGGGGACTGTGGTGAACCACCCACTCCGCACACTGCACCCTGCTTCTTGGCAGTCCTCAGGTGTGCGGTGCCCTTGTGCTGGCAGTCCAGGTGAGCCCCGGAAGCAACCCCCAGCCACGCCCCATCCCCACCATGCAGGGGGACGAAGTGATTATTTTGGTGACATCATTAGTAACAGTGTAGAACATGGTTTAGGTTGGAGGACTGAAATTAGGAAAACCCACTTAGAAGCTTGCAATAATCTACATGAGATACATGACATTCTGCATTAGGCTATTAGTTGTGGTAATGGAAAGGAACAGATCCAACTAAGAAACTTATACCTGAAAGGAGAAATCTAATACTATGCCAAAATTAACAACAATGTAAGAAAAAAGTCCTTTATCTGACAATAACCTTTAAAAAAGAGAGAATGAAACAGTATTATTATAGCTCCCTCTCATTAAATGGATAATAGAGAAATACTGGTAATTGGAACAAAAGAAAGGTGAAACAAAGATTAGTGTTTTAAAACCACATTGAGCCAACTATGAAGTTTTAGTATAATTACATGTTTGTTATATGGGGAAGTATACAGTTTATCTCCCAGTGCTTTGTTTTGAAAGCATTTCTTTCTTTTTAAAGATACCTCTATTACATTTTCTTTAACTTTCTTTTCATTGTCTTCATTCCAGAAATGAAATTGAAAACCCACTTATTGAAACAGAGCCACTCAATTTATTGCAGTCTTAGTCTGCTTGTAATTAAATTTATAGAAGTTCTATATATAGTTACAAACAAAAACAGCATTAAACTATGGCTAGATTTGCCTACATAGTTACCATTGCTGATGCTCTTTATTTCATTGTGTGAATTTGAGTTCCTTTCTAGTGTCCTTTCACTTTGGCCTGAGGTTTTCCTCCAATATTTCCTATGGGGCTGATTTGTTAGCATGAATTCTTTTTTTTTATAGCTATATATATGTGAATGTCTTAATTTTTAATTCATTTTGAAGGAAGTGGTCAGGTCTCAGGCAGCAGTGACTTTTTCAGTGATAATGGAAAAAATATGAGGCAAGGAAATACCTAATATGTTTTGACTGGCTAGTGCTTGTTGGGGGCTGTTTAGTGAGTCAAAACAGGTCTTCATTTGGAACCTTAGCACTTTGGTAGGAAGAAAGGTGAGTAAGTATGATTGAAGGACTAATTCTAAGAAATAAATTAGGTTAGTGTTAGAATTGCTATGGGAGAGCTGCCCTATCATGTAAATTGAACATCTTTTGACTGTTCAAATTATAACATTTAACTGTGTGTGTTTCACCTATAGGATTTCTTTGCCTATAAGAAACATTTCGCTATAAATCTATTACTTTTCAGATCTCCATTCTTAAAAAAAAAAAAAGCCCAACTTTTAATGTGATAAAAGTTACCATCTTAACCATTACAAAAGTTACCATCTTAACCATACAGTTCAGTAGTGTTAAGTATATTCACTTTGCTTTGCAGCAGATCTTCAGAACATTTTATCTTGTGAAACTGAATTAGTACACAATAAATAATTCCTCATTTTCCGGTTTCAACCCTACATAAGTACCATTCTGCTTTCTTTCTATTAATTCATTGCATGTACCTCATATAAGTGGACTCTCTTAATATTTGTCTTTTTGTAACTTGTTTATTTACTTAGCGTGCTAACCTCAAAATTCACTCATATTGTAGCACATACCAGGATTTCCTTCCTTTTTAAGACTGAATAGTAATTCATAACGTATATATGAAATATGTATATTGTTATATTATGAAAATACATATTATGTGTCTTCTCTATTTTTTATTTTTAAGTATAGAATGGCTTCTCTTTTATCACTCTTAAGTTTTAGCTTCTACAGGGTCATAAACCTTTGGTCTGACTTCTTTGGAAATCATGTGAATGGCTTTGCTTTATTTTTACCTGTTTTACTGTCCTATTGCTAATTCATGTAGTTTATTAATTTATATTTAGATACCTTTTATTTTATTGTGTTCCTTAGATATTTAGCTGATTGGAAGTTTAAAAAACTTTGGACCATACCAACTAAATAATTATCTATGCGAGGTTAATAAATTCTTTTCCAATAGCATACAAACTCTGGCATTGCACCAGTTTATATTTTAGTACCTAACGCTGCCTCAAGGCTTATGACATTATAATTTTTCAACTGAGCAATGCTTAATTTGTTATGAAAGTGAAATGAAAGTTAATTTATTCCATCAAAACTGTGTTCCTGACATCTGTTTCTGATAAAATTTTAGTAATATGATAAGAATTAAAAGCATTGTGGTGATTACTGGTTTGTGAGTCCCATGACTTACCTATCTTTTATGAATCCTTTAAATATGTAAGGTGTTGCTAGTATTGAATGGAAAAGAAATATAGTAAGAGGAACATCAAAGCAGTAACTGAATTCCTTTATGATGCTAATTTTCTTTCATTACCCACTAAATTTGTTAAGTAAGTTACAATTTACTCATTCAGTTTTGCAAAATAATTAAAAATTGTGTGAATTTTTAATACAGCATTGTATTTAGGGTATACTTTTTTGTTTTTGAAACTAGGTCTTGTCATTTTTGCCTGTGGAACTGCAGGCTCATGTTGCCTGTGGTACCATGGACTCAAGAAATCCCCAGCTTCAGCTTCCCAGGTAGCTGGGATTACAGGCATGTGCCACCATGCCCAGCTATTTTTTTTTTTTTTGGAACTAGGTCTCACTGTGTTGCCCCAAGCGGGACTCGAACCTCGATCCTTGGTCCCTGCCGCGGCTTCCTAGGCTGCCGTTGACAGGAATGCGCCACCATGCCTGGTAGGGCATACACTTTTTTGTAAAACTCAAGTAATATTTTAACAAAGACTGGTTAGGGTTTTCTGTCCATTTTTCACTCTCTAAGATGTTATTGTGTATATTTCCCTTAAATTTACTAGTACAAAAAGAGGAGGTATAGTCTTTCAGATCATAATTTAATTGAAGGTGAAAAAGGTAAACATGAATATTCTGGAAAACAAACTCTGGTGGTGAGGAGAAGAAAACAGTTCAAAGGGGATACTTCATTAAAATAACAGGAAAAAGAAGAGAGGTAGTGGAAGGAATAAGATAGAAGGGGTTACAAAGTGAAGGGAAAAAGAATAACCAGAGATTAATTTAAAACAAGGTGAAGGTAGTTTTTATTGCAAAAAGAAGAGAATTGGAAGTTGGAGGAGTTAGGTGTCTTAACTTCATAGTTGAGATAGTTGCCTTTGATCTTTTAGAACCTGGAATAGAACTGTTTGAGGAGGTATTTTAAGATTGCTTGAGATTGCTATTGTTGCTGAGCAACTTTGTAGTTGGTGCATCTATAGGGATTATCACTCCCTAGCCTAGTGTGCTTTGCTTGAATCAATCATATTTGACTACAAAGCCTATTTTCTTTCCCTTTAACAATCCTTCTTAGCAGCAAAGCACTTTTCTGGGTTTGTCAACGTTCCTGAACACATTTATTTATTGTTTTGTTGTTTGTTGTTTTTAGATATAGTAGTAATAAATGATCATGCCACCTATACAATTCATATTCTTTATTTCTTCCCTTTTTCCCTAGCATGACTTTAGGCTAAGATATTAAATCTCACCTTCCTCATATATAAAAGAATATCATTGAGTTATTGGGAAACTTTAAAGTGAGAGATTGTGGGCAGTGAATCCAGTTAGATGTTGGTTGAAGGGTAGTATACAAACATTCTAGTCTTATTTCCATTTTTATAGAGAATGTGTCTGTTTCTTCCTTTTAAATCACTCCAGTGTTTATAGCTTTTAAAACACGTATTTAATCACTTTAGCAGGTGTGCTTTAAACCTATTTTAACTCTTTATTTCTGAGTTCTTTATCTGATTAATTCTTGGTTGATAGGCTGATATACTAACTCCCTCAAGGAATTGTTTACGATGAGGTGATTTATTTTTATGTTCAGTACTTAACACAGTACCTGGTACTTAGGAAATGATACTTGTGGTTGGACGCTATCATTGTCCTCCTCCTTAGTGCCATCATCATCAGAGGTTCATCCTGACTCCTAAATAAGATATAAAACAGCACTTCCACTTCATCATTCCCCTTGCCCTACTCTATTGGGTTCCCCCCTATGCTTAATTTCAGTCTCCATCAACTAAAATATATGTTCTTTGGAGACAATAATGCAGTTTTTCATTTTGTATCATCAGTACCTAGAACAGAGCATATTACACAGTGTAAATTTTTTTTTTTTTTTGCCTCACTATTTTTGCCTGTGGAAGCCGCAGGGTTGAGTGTGAACAGTTGGTTGATGGCAGAGACCACTGCTTTCTGTGTCCTTGTCCACATGCTGAAATTGACATGCTTTTACTCAAAACAGTGGATTGACATTCACTACTAGATTTGAAACAGACTAGGGACTAGGGTTTTATGGAACAGACATGGCAATAGGAGCCAGGCTAGTTAGGAGAGGCAGAAAGAAATCATCTTGAGGAAAGTAAATCGTGTTCACTGAAAAGAAGAGCTGAAATCATGAGTGCCTGTTTGTTTTTAAAGGAAACTTGTCTCTGAAGTGGAACAACTTTACAGCTGTACTTCTTATCACAAATAGTTCCTTGACTTTTTCTTATCTATTGTCACAAGGAGAAGTAAGAAAAGGAAGATGGCCATAGTAAGTTATCACAGTGATAGCATTTGGGGAATAATAACAGTGAAGAGTTTGGTAATAACACTTTGGTAAAACACGACTAATACTCAATTGGTAGACTTTTATTTTTCACCAACATTTCTTTTTTTTTTAAAATCAAATAATTTATTTAAATATAAATTTCACATCTTTGTAATTCCCAGGATTCACCCCCCCCCAGATCATTCCCCCTCTGTCCCCCCCCCCCAACCTGGAGTTGTGTACTTCAATTTGGTTGTTAGCTTTTGTTTTGTTGTTGTTTTTGACTTTTCTTCATAGCTTTTTATTTATCTTTCCCAAGTCCCATATAATAGTGAAATCATTTGGTGTCTGTCTTTATCTTTTTGACTTGTTTCTGCTAATATTTCTTCTAGGTGTGTCCATGTTATCATAAATTCATCTAATTTGTCATTTTTAATTGATGAGTAATATTCCATTGTGAACATATACCACATCTTTTTCATCCATTCATCTGTTTTGGGACATTCGGGTTGTTTCCATATCCTTGCAATTATAAATAGTGCTTCAATAAACATGCGGGTGCAGGTGTCCCTTTGTACCCATACTGAGGTCTCCTTTGGGTAGATTCCCAGAAGAGCGATTGCTGGGTCAAAGGGTAGTTCCATTTTCATTAGTTTGAGGGTCCTCCACACCGCTTTCCATAGTGGCTGGACAAGTTTGCATCCCACCAGTAGTGTAAGTGTTCCTTTCTCTCTACATCCACGCCAGCACTTGTTGCCTGTTTTTTTAATGTGGGCCATTCTCACTGGTGTAAGGTGGTATCTCATTGTGGTTTTGATTTGCATTTCCCTTATTGCTAGTGACATTGAACAATTTTTCATGTGTCTGTTCGCCATTTGTATTTCCTCTTTGGAGAAGTGTCTTTTTAGTTCTCCCCATTTTTTGATTGGGTTTCTTGTTTTATTTTTGTTTAATTGTATTAAGTTCCTTGTGGATCTTCATTATTAAACCCTTATCACTCATGTGGAGGGCAAAAATTTTTTCCCATTCTGATGGGCTTCTTTTAGTTTTTTCTGTTGTCTCTTTCACTGTACAAAAGCTTTTCAGTTTGATGTAGTCCCATCTGTTTATATTTTCCTTCATTTTTTGCCATCTGTAGATGTTTCTAGAAAGGGATTTCTGAATTGTAATTCATGGAGAGTTTTGCCCAGGTTTTGACCATCCTTCCCAAAGCAATCTACAGATTCAGTGCAATCCCTATAAAAATTCCAACAACATTTTTAAAGAGATAGAAAAACAATTACAGAAGTTCATATGGAATAACAAAAGACCTCGAATATCAAAAAGCCTCCTAGCCAAAAAAAGAGAGAATGGAGGCCTAACTATTCCAGACTTGAAGTTATACTACAAAGCCATAATAATAAAAACAGCATGATACTGGTACAGCAACAGACAAGCAGACCAATGGAATAGAGTTGAGTGCCCGGAAATAAAACCACACATGTATAGTCAACTAATGTTCAACAAAGGAGGGAAAATTTTACATTGGAACAAAAATAGTCTTTTCAATAAATGGTGCTGGGAAAATTGAACTAAAACCTGCAAAAACCTTTACTACCATAAGACAACATCCTCACACCATGCACAAAAACCAACTCAAAATGGATAAAAGACTTAAATGTCAGACTCGAAACCATGCCATACATAGATGATATTTATTTTTCAATGCTCCCTTGTAGTATTATTGATTCTTGGGAAGTATTTAAACTTTGTTGGAAAGTTGACATTTAAAAATAGTGAGACTTAATATTTTTCAGAAATGTCATTACATAATTACCTTTCCTTAAGTTATTTATCGATGTGTTCATTCAGCATTTACTGAATATTGACCCTTTATTTAAACACTGGTAATTCAAAAATGGATAAATCAGACATACTTTTTAAGTCATTTACAGTGACTAGATCTGGCTATGTAGAGAATTGCAAATATTCATTGACTTTTCTAGATTCATTTACCTTTACTACCATAAAATATCTAATTTGGTATTTAACAAATGTGCATTTGATGTACTCTCTATATATATCACTTATAGCTTATAACTACTTTATACTTTTATATACACTTATATACACTCCTTAGTATCTGAAAAATGAAATTATTTTTTGAACCTTACGTTTTGTGTTGGGTGGAAATACCAGGTGACATGTTCTTGATAGGCAAAGCATATTCTATTTATTGACATTTTTATTTTTTAATATCTAATAATACCCAATGGAGTATTAAAAGGACTCCTTAAATGAGCAAGAGAATGGCCACTCTGCTAAGATTTAGTGGTGATTTTTTTGATTAGATGTTGATATTTAAATCTTTGCAGCTGGTTCTATTGTTTAAATGAGACTGGTTCAGCAGAACAAAACGAAAACTGAAATGTTTTAAATAATCTGGGTACCTGTAATTGTCCATAAACTGTC
Source organism: Uropsilus gracilis (assembly GCA_004024945.1). Taxonomy (NCBI): domain Eukaryota; kingdom Metazoa; phylum Chordata; class Mammalia; order Eulipotyphla; family Talpidae; genus Uropsilus; species Uropsilus gracilis. The sequence continues at coordinate 16,645 of PVHY01006683.1, forward strand.
AATTCCAATTTTATGAACTCCCAAATCTTTGGTACACCAAGAATTATACTAATAACTGTTGTAATTGGTCTTTGTGGCTATATGTTTAAACGTTGAAAATGGGACTTTAATACGAACATGCAGTAAATTTTAACCACAGAGTCACACACAGGTTCCAGTATAATGTAGAGCAGGAAAGAGACATATGTAAACAGACATATTCCTCATCTTAATATGTGGAGCCATACTTCCATAGAATTGCATTCAGTGTTTATATAGAAAGGACTGGCAATGAAAAACTGCTGTTCTTACGGTTTTACAGTGTATTTTGATCTCTAGGCTATTTACTTTTTCTAAATGTGTAGGGATGGTATTAAAAGATGTTGCTATCTGCTAATTATTTAATTGAAGTAATGAAAAATTATATGATCACCTACTTTCATTTGTCTCGGGGGATTATTCAGAAAGAATTTTAAAAAATGGTTATGAATAAGAGATTTGTTGTTAAATATAAAAGACATGGATAGTATGAAGCATAAATATGATGTGGAATTATAATTTCTGTTGCATTGGGGTGCTTTTTTCATGTGACTATATTGTAATAAATATATTTGGCCACAGAATGTCTCACCCAACGAAAGATCAATTTTTTCAGAAGCCTTTCTAAAGATTTAGAAATATTAACTATATTCAATATGAATATTGATGCCTATTTAATATACAGGAAACATAAAGCAGCAAAGAACTTAATTCTAGTTTTTAATTTGTGAATTGGTCTCTGAAAAGGTTGTGTTTATTAACAACAGTGGAAATGAGAGAAGATAGATGCATCTATACAAGTTTAGTTTCATTCAGACATTGATTTTTAAAATCAAAGTTTTTGATTTCATACTAAATTTCTGAAAAGCAATTATTGGGAAGAATAAGAAAGTAAATTTAAGTATCTTTGGGGTATTTAAATATATATCATATAGTTAGAAAAACTTTTAAAAAGTCTTAATTGGAGTCTTTTGCCAATACTAATCCAATTCTTCTTTAGAGTCTCAAAAATAAAGTTTACTGATTCAGTCAATAAACATTTATTGAGTGGCATGTGCTTCTGTGGGCAAGAAATATAGTACTGAATAAAAGAAAAGTTACTTTCATAGTGTTTGCATTCCAGTTGGGTTAGACAGGTAATCAATAAAACAAATAGGTACATAGAAATAATATTAGTTGGTGATTGACACTTGGAAAATGTTAGTGGGGAATATGAAGGTCTGATTGTATCTTTAAATATGATAAGGAAGGCCTGTTTTGAGGAGACATTTAAAGAGGTCTGAGTGACGCAGAGAAATCTATGTGGCTATCTGCTTTGATTAACAGGAACAGAGAGTACAATGAATATGTAATTGGAATGTTCCTTTCTCTTTGAGGCTTAATTTGGAGGATAGTGTGGCTGGAATGAACCAGAGAAACAGTTAACAGTAGATGAGGTAATTGATGTAATAGACTTACTACGAAGATGTAAATTTTGCTTATTTCCTTTTTAGTTATGCTTTTTAGACTGTTAATCAAATAGAATATATAGATATGAGACTTGTATATATATAAAGACTTGTAGGAAACAGTGGAGTAGATTAAACAGTTTTGACCACTATGTTAGAAACTGTAAGACTGAGATGCTATGAGATAGTAGTGAAGATTATTGATTGCCTCCTTAAATTCCTGATTTTGTCCTCAAATTTGGTTTATGTTCTAATCCAATTTAGTACCACCTCAAGAAAAAAATTATATATCTGTTTTCTTATCTGCAAAATAGCTGTAGTAAAAATACCTACTTTCCAGAGATGTAAGCCTTAGAAATGTTTGTGTAGGATCTACAGTGCTACTCCAGTGGAAGACAATTTTTACATGAGAATTTAATGTCTTCATATGAATTAGTGATAAAATATTGGGATTATTGAGTCCCACAATACAGCTAGAAATTTTACAGAATTGCTATGATTGTTGTTCCAAGGGAACCTTTTTCTTGACCACGAACAATTGAAAAAATGGAAATATTTGAATTTTCACACATTTTTTATTAATGATTGAAAAAGCAAATACAACATAAACTGTGGTCTGATAAGATAAACGAATTAACCCCTTGAGTTTAGATATAAAACTTTATTGTTCTACACTTCATGTTTTCAAGATGCCTTATTTGACTGAATGAAACAGTATTGTGGTATTTATGCTGCTGTGCTCAGTACTATCTTTCTAAAGGCATCTTCCTTTCACATGGCATTTTGTATACCTTTTTGCCACAGCTTGCATATCTATATTACAGCATTGTGTGATATGTTGTTGTTGCCATGTTTAGAATAATGCTCTGTAAGGAAGGGGCAATGTTTTCATCTTTGTATTCTTGATGGAACCTAGGGATGGTGAATTGATACCACTTGTATAAGGTTCAAAAAGGCAGAGATTTTTAAAAATCTTTTTTAGTCACTAATATATGTTAAGTACAAGTAGGTATTCAATAGTAGTAGTAGTAGTCCTCTAGGTACTCAATATTTTATTTACTGAATGAGTGACTGTCTACTGAAAATAAAACCTTTAATACTTAAGTATATTCTTCTGGTACTAGATTGGATGAGAGTTTTGGCAAAGTCTAGAATGGCTGGCTTAAAGTAATAGGCAACTAACAAAACTTAGAGTCAGCTGACACCTTTGCTTTGGAGTAGCTTCTGATTTGTAGGACTGAAACATGCCACTTGGGATCTTTAGTTAAATAGTAAAACAGAATTCAGGAGATAAAAGAAAATAAAATACTTAAAACATTTTATAACTTCTTGGTCCAGCCACTGTAGATAGCTATGTGGAAAACCCTCAAACAACTGAAAGTTGAGCTACTATTTGACCCAGCAATCCCACTACTGGGAATCAATCTATCCAAAGGATACAAAATCACTAGTAGAAAAGAACACCTATACTTGTATGTTTATTGCAGCTCTAGTTACAATTCCCAAGATATGGAAACAGCCCAAATACCCCAAAACTGATGAATGGCTGAAAAAGATGTGGTATATTTGCACAGTGGAATATTATGCATCAATCAAAAAGACAAACATGTCATTTGCAGCAACATGGATGGCGCTAGAAGGAATCATCTTAATGAAAATTGGCCAGAAAGAAAAAGAGAAATATGGAATGAGCTCACTTATATGAGGGATTTAGAGAAAACAAACAAACAAGAAAAATTTAAAACTGCCAACAGAACTGAAGCATAGATCAGGGTAGGGGGAGGAGAGTAAAGTCAGGAGAGGGGAAGGGTGCAAGAGATAAAGAAGGTACACAGGTGATAAGGTGATGGGAGAATATCAGGATAAACAAAGATGTAATATTTATAGATGTGTTTGCCAGTATGGGAAATCCTCCTGTTGAAAGGAATAGGTGAAATTTGTGAATTGTAAACTATGAAGTAGTGTGTGAAAGAGATTAGGTGCCAGAGGCTGCAAGTTAAAACCAGTCAAGATTCATGCTGAGATGAAGAACACTTTATTCCGCTCTTAGATCTGTCTTCAGAACACTGAAGATGGAAATGGCATAATTTAACCTCTGGTGGGCAGCAGTGTCGCCATTTCTCCAATATTTACCCTAAGAAACCTTCCTTTAGAGATAACAGCAAGTTAATAAGTAAATCCCCTGCCCCCAAGTATACCACAAAAACTAATGTTTTACCTAATCTGATTTTGCCTAAGCTACTTTTTTCCTTTATCTAAAATCTTTATAAAAACTTGTAAAAGTTACTAAAATTTGCTAGATAATGCATACTTTCATTCAGCCCCAGCCTCTATTGTGTCCATCTCTCTAGTCTGTCCTCTCTTGTACCCTACGTTGAACTCTCAACAATTAGGAGATGTGTTTACAAAATCTTGAGAATTTTTAATATTTATCTTAAACATTTAATATTGGTAAACCATTATGCTTTTTTTCATATTTTTTCAGTGAACTAGAAAATAGATTTCTTAGGTTAACTATTATTTTAACACAGTTCATGTTTGCATTCAGAAAAAAATTGAAACTTAGTATTTAGTGCTATAGTTCTGTGCAGAAATTTGTTAATTATATTTATAGAGAGGGAGACATGGGCAATAGGCCAAGAATAAATAACTGAAATACATTATATCGGATTATTCCTCTCAAGAAGGTCTGTTAGGGCTTTTTATTTGTTGCTTTAAAGATAAGTGCAGGCTAATAGTTGTAATATTTAAAAATACGTATTACTGGAAACAATGAGACTACTAAAGACATTTTCGTAGGAAAAATGACGTTATATAATCAATTGAGAGTAAGTCAACGTTCATAGAAGTGAATTGTAGGAAACCTTCGTTATTGCATTATTAAATATTGTATATTCACTCCTTCCTCCCCAATCATAGAACTGCAAAAGAAATATCTTTCTTGAACCTTGCCACAATTTTTAACAAAAGAAATATGGAATACCACAGGAAAGCTTAAAAGTGAAAAGATTTTGAGAATTATTGGATGTTTGAAAATGTTTAACTTGAAGATACCATTTTTACATCAGGCCAAACCTAGTTATAGAAGCATATTGTACTATTATATACCTATAGTTTTGAAAAGCAAATGAAACAAAAAAAGCAATTTCCCACAAAATATTTATACTTACACAACTGAGTAGTAGTAATATATATCACAAAATTTCATTTATGTGACTCTCTCCAATGAGGAGACTAGCTGGTTTGTGGCAGTGTCTTCTGGGCAGCTGTAGAGATGGAGATCATTATAAGGATCATTACCCTTAAGTGTCAAGCCTAATGATGCCATTGGGAATATCAATGCCAGAATCCAAGATAAGGTGGATTATATTTTACCTGACTAGCAGCCTCTGATTTTTGCTGGCAGATTGCTAAAGGGTTTGACATTCTCTCAGACTACCATGTTCAGAAAGAGTTAGCTTTGTACTTGGTGCTGGGCCTGCTGAATGGTATCATGGAGTCATCCCTCCACCAGTTCACCCAGAGATACACCTGTGACAAGATGAGCTGTGCTTATCTGCACCCTGGTGCTGTCAACTACCCCAAGAAGAAGTGTGGCCACACCAAAAACGACTTTCTTTCACCCCAAGAAAGTCAAATATGCCCACATGATCAGTTCCTCCTCTGCCTACAAGGCTGCCTCTTGCCCAAGCCCCATGACCCTGGAACCTCAATAAAGTTTTCTTTTCATTGACAGGAGCAACTGAAAGAATATTTTTATTACGTAACGGTCTAAAAATTCTAGGTTAACATAAAAACATTCAGTGTGTCCTTATTTTTAACAAAGAAAGAACACATTTTAACTTTGAAACTAAGGCAATTAAAGTATTGTATTTTAAAATTCCATCCATTTTAGGAGGATTAATACTTGTTTTGAGTTTTGGAATACTGCTTCCACAGACTAGTGTAACTTAAATTTCTTAGAGCTGGATGCATTCATATTATACTAGTAACTCTTTAAGCTCATTTCATCTTTTGCTAATTTTTCATTTAATATTTTAGATATTTGCTCTTTTCTGAACATGTAATTACAACTTTAAGATTTTTGCATAACCAGTATTTCATTGTATATTATTTGCAAGTTTTGAGGAACATGTTGATTTCATGAGCAAAAAATCTCATTAATATTTTAGTGAAACTGACAATTTTCTTATCCCTCATATTCTCCATGATCAGTTCTTTTAACTAGTTAATATAGTTTAAAATGTTTAGAGTATATGTGTCTTACCTTATTTATCTACCCTGGTTTTCTACTCGGTAGAAAATATATAGGTGTTCCCACATCTAAATTCATACCTGCTTCTTTATATTTGCTGGTATTATTATTCTCCAACTCCTTGTTTCTTTATTTCAATTTCTTCTATTTAATATCAGTAATCATAATAGGTACCTACAACTATTACTCTGTTCAAACTATTGTTCTCTTGCACATGAGCCAGAATTTTAACATTTTCTCTAGTTCATAATCTGCAACTTTATTAAATCTTCCCTCAACTATTGTAGTTAAGTTGATAAACTTACCCACACTGTCACTACACTAGTGAGTTTTTGTTTCTTTCAGAGACTGGACGTCTTTTATAAAAGACAGGATAAAGGAAGCATGGTTCCCAAACACAGAGATGTAAATGAGAATAGAGGACTACCAAGTATTATTAAATTGTGGAATTAGAATGTTGAACTATTTGGTGGGAACATATGATAGATTGAATTCAAAAAGATAAAATCAAATGTATATTAGAGTGAATAGTCTCCTCTCATTCTCAGTGAAGGAGAATAGGTAGGGTGGTAGGACCTAGACAGAGCCATAGGTTAAGAGATGATTATTAAAAATACTTAGGAGTTTTGGTTGGCAGTGAGTTGATTCCACATGCACAAAAGTTTTTGTGATCTAGGATCACTCGTAAATATATTGTATTTTTTGGTATGTAATACATTTCACTTATTAATAAAAAGTGAGTGAATAACTTTAGCCCATTGTGTGTTAATATTTATGCTCCAAAGTACTTAAACTTGTATTTCTTAGACTAGAAAGCACTTATATTAAGAAAATTTTGGAAAGCATAGTTCATTGCTAAGCACAGGGGGGAAAAAAGCAGAACTTTAGAGATGTGTTCCAGGATGAAAAATAGTTTTTCATTCTAGTTCAGGTCTGTGCACTTCCTTCTTCATGTTTTTCTAGGTAGGGTTGGATGGGCTTCATTTTCAGTGGGATGCATGCTGCCATCCCACCAACCTGTACATGTGGCCACACCATCCCATAATCATTCAACCTATTGAGCTCTTCCCTTTGGAGTAGATTCAGTCCCTTCCTAATCTTTCAGAGTTTGGTGCTAGGGATAGTGCTGTTTTTTTTCACCTCCTTAGTTACCATATATCCTTCAGAGAAGATCAACTGTGTTAAAGAAACTGCTTTCAGGAGATTTTTTTTGTTGTTGTTGTTACTGAGTTATTTTGATATGTCTTGGCTTTTTAATGCATTATTCTTTATGTTAAATATAATGTAGATAGTTTCTGAAGTTGGACTTATGTTACTAAATGCTATATAGGAAAGAAAATGCTCTTTATAGTTGTTGGCTACATATGAGATAGTGAGAGTTTTTTTTTTTTTTCTTGTCCAAAGAAGTCACCTTTACTCAAAATCCCTTCTATTCCCATTTGGTTTCAGTAATGACTTGATTGATTATGTCACCTGTGCAGTAGTTGAAAATGGATATGAGTACACAATTTCAGGACCTCCCTGCTTCCTTGTAGATCATTTGGCCGTATGTAAGTGATTTAACAGTCATGCAGTCAGGGTTTTCAGAGTAAATAATTTCCATCTCCATTACTATATCTTCATATCTGTGAATACTTGCAAGGCCATGGTATTCTTTAGTTAAATTTATGCCAATGAAAAATATAGGGCTAAACATAAATGACAAAAATTTTAAAAATCATTAACAGACTGGTATTTTTTTTAATAATCATGACTAAATAGTTTTATAGTTTGAAATACTAGCAATTGGTAAAATGTAAATTGTAGTGAGGTATTAACTAATTATCTTTTTGTTTGAGAAGGGCAGTTTGATTTGAAATTATGATTTTTGTGCACATTTTAACTGTTAATGACTTTTTAAAGCTTTGAAAAACAATATATTAACATCATTTCAAAGGAACAATAAACCAAATTTCTTTACATAGTACACTAAAGAAAATTATTAGGAGAGCAGATTCCTTATAAGATATTAAAAATTATTCCTTCTTTAATTATAGTATTTCTTCCTAATACCCAGTTTGTCATGACCTAATTACATGGTGGTTTAGGTTACTCTAAGATTACAGATATTGACTAGAAAGTTCGTAGCCTCAGATCTTTTTTAGTGTATGTGTGTAAGTCAAATAAAGTAGGCAATGGAAAAAATAAAAAGTCTTAAAATGTTTTTGAATTTCTGATCATTTTAGATTTGTCATATCTCTTGTTTTTTAAATAAATTTTAATAAATTCCTGTGAAAAGTTAAATCAGTATATTCACTCATTATTGTGATAAGTTAAAAAGAGATTTTAAAGGAATCATCATACCTTTTTAGATAGTACACAGACCTTAGTTGCCCCAAAATAAGGCATTTGAGGTAAAGGAGGGAAAAAACAATGTTGTGTGGAAGTGCTATCTTCACTTTCACCAGAAATTGTATTTAAATTAGAATTTCCAAATGTGAGAAATCTGAAAGGAATGAGAAGTGCTAGTTCTAAAGTTAGTGTATGGTTGGTGTTAGAATAAAGTTCAGGCAGAGATGCTCTGTAGCCACTGTATGACCTACCCAAAGGCAATCAGAATGCACTTTTTTCTTTCTTTTTCCTTTTTCTTTCTTTCTTTTTTTTTTTTTTAAACTAATTGGCCCATGTTTAGTTTACTGAATGTCATCTGGACTCAGTAAAAAGCAAGTGACCTGCATTGAATTAGTGTAATTGTAATACAAACAGAATATCGCATAGTTTTGGTCTTATACAGGAAAGGAGAAAGTTGGAAAGATTTTTCTGTTTGATAAATAGAAACTGAAGATATGGGGATCCAGACCTTATTCATACTTTATTTTACCTTTCATGTCTTTTTTTGTAAGATCAGTATTTGGGCTTTCAGTCATTTTTCCCTGTTAAAAATACTGGTTTACCCTATGAAATATAATCTGAAAGATTTCTTTTTAATTTTACAAATGAAGTATATTAAAGTTATGAATCTAATTTCTTTTTTAATTGTAAGAAAGTTAGCATTGTTTGAAACAGAAGTACTTCTTCCACACTACTAAGATTGTCAGAAAGTTGGCATATTACTTGCCTTTATCATGATGAATATTGCAAGATCCCTTCAAATACCATTTTATTAATTTTTGTAGTTTATCATTATTACATTTGTTTCAGAGGCAATAGCTACATTTGCCCAGGGAATGAAGAGCTGAAGAGTTTAAATGTTGTTTTCAATGATAATATATTTTAATTTTTAATTGTGTGACTTTTATCTGGTAATTCAATTCCTTGATTTTGAGTGTCATCACAATTGCATCATTATTAATCATTGTGAAAGTCATTGGTATTTTGAGTAATCTTTTACCCTTGTATTAAGACACTTAAGATAAAAGATGAGGACTGGAGAAAGGTTAAGTCTTCCTATTATTATCTCGAAGAACCTCATACTTTTTGTTCTTAATATTCATTTATTTAAACATTATTAAGATGTGTGATTTGTGTGTGTGTGTATGTAATGTCTGTCTCCCATACTAGATTTCATGTCTCAAAGGAGTAGAAGCTAGGTCTCCTCTTTTTTATCTGGTATTCCTCAGTAACCAACATAATTCCTGGCATAAAATAGGAAGTAAATATTAGTTAAATAATGTAAAAATAGGCACATTATTTACATTACTTTTTATCAAAATCTGTTCTCTAAACAATACAAGTAAGTAGTAAACAGTTTAGTCATTACTACTGTACTCTAGTTGGAATGGTGGAATCCTGGCTCTTTCACATTCTGGTTTCATTTTAGGGCAAATTTATCCTCATCTCTTCCCCCAAACCCCCATATATAAAATGAGAATGATTATAGTCTCTCGACTGTTATATAAACTGAATTATATAATTCACCCAACATCCCAGGATATTCTCCACAAATGCTTATTGATATCATTATCATTGTTCTTTTCCTTATTATTTTAGAGATACTTTGAAATCATGACGGGAGAGTTGTGTCAGGAATACCTTCAAAGATAAGATAATGTTCTAAAAGCAAATTGAAAGATGCATAATTAGACAGTGACTTATGGGCAAAGAGAATTATTTGAAAGCCAGGCCAGAAATTTGTGCTTTATTTTGTAAATAATGAGGAAGGATTGGTTTGTGGAAGCACTGACATGCAGATTTACATTTTAACCTGTATTGTGTAACATATGGAAGAAAGGCACCAGAGGGAGAAAGAGCTGGGGCAGATTACTGCAGCCTTAAAATGGTATGCCAACTTGAGGTTGTTTGAATAAGAATTGATATATAAGCAAATAATGGTAATGGTCATGATATTTAATAGTAGTAATTGCAGTACCACTTAACTGACTGTGTACTATATACCAGGTATTTTTATAGTCGTATCGCTTCATCCTGACAGTTACTATAAAGCAGTTATTCACAATGTGTGCTCTCTAGGCCAACAGCATCAGCATCTTCTGAGTACATTTTACAAACACAAATTTTGGGGTCTCTTTATAGTACATTGAATATGAAATTGAGTGGAATTCAGCAATCTGCATTTTAACAGCCCTTCTAATTCTGATACATGTTAAAATTTAAGACCATTGTTATACGTACAGGATATTTATACAGATGAGAAAACCATTTATTGATGTTAAGTAATGGATAAGGTAAATTTCCATTACTATAATATTAATTTTCCAGGTCACTTAATATATTAAATGCAGTTCAGCAAGTTGCTGGTCTAAAAATGCAGTCATCTCCTTCTTCTGTTCTAAAATTAAAAATATTTCCTGATAGAAATAGGTTGTCTCCAGATTAATTCAGTGAAGCAAACTCCGTTTTTGTCTGCAGAGAGACAATGAAGCTTGTTGGTTAAGAATACTGGTTTAGGAACTGCACTGAGTTCATTTTCAAACTCTTTCTTTGTGGAGTATTTGTGGCAAGTTATTGAACCTCCCTGTGTCTCAGTTTCCAGATATATATGTGGAGTAATTATTCCTCATTGTTTTTTTATGAGGATTAAAAGAATAATTTTGTTAAGTTACTTAATACACTGCCATGCATAGAGTAGATGATATAATAACAACAGTAATTACTATCTGTAATACATAAATGTGTCAGAAGTTACATGGTAAAACATTTTTAAAATAGTCAGGATGCTAAGATAGTCAGGATGCTTATCATGTGACAAAAAGTATTAGTTAGGTTACTGTTCTATACCTATAACTTGATGTTAACCTGTTCTCTCTCTCCTCTCCTCCCATCTTCTTTCCCTTCCTCCTTCCAGGTTTTAGTATGACATGCTTCTCCTCCATCCCATCTTTTCTTTTTTCATTTACTCATCACTTGTCATCTCTCTGTTATGGATCTTTCAAGATTCAGATTCTTCTGATTTATAAAACAGAATTTCCTTGGGACTCAAATACTTTCCAGTTGCTGCTTTGCTTCACATCTTTATTCATAGCATGAATAAAATGGTTAACAGTTACTTGCTGCATCAGTTTCCACATTTTCCATTTGACTCTGAATGGGCTTTGACTGTTTCTTTCCTTCCAGTGTATTGCTCACAGTTTGCTTCTGTTTGAGATTCTGTTTGAGTTTTCCTCTTGAAAACTCTCTCCTCTTACTACTTCTGGGATGTTTCAACTTTCCTCTTATCACTGTCTTAACTTCTAGATTAATTTTTAATTCTTTACTTAGATAATGTCTTTTTGGTGCTATCATGGGTTACTTCAGTATTGCCAAATATGTTGTCACTCTTTTTGTTGTTTTTTTTCTGACAGACTTGTTTTACCTTTGTATTTTCTGTCTTGGTTCATAGTACTACTATCCCAACAGTTACACATTGAAAATCTGGAGATCTTTCTTATTCTGGTCAATCATCCACCATAAATCAGTTCTCAGTTTCTATTGCTGTCTCCTAAATTTCTTTTCTTTCTGTTCATCTTCTTTGTCACTGAAGTAATTAAGTTTTCATTATTCACCACTTTCTGTCCATATTACTTCCTTATTATTTACTAAATATATCACATTCTTTCCATCTGTAGTTTTATTTCAGACCTAATAATTTTTCTTCTGGGTTTCTGTATCTCCTAATGATTCTGATTGTGTCCAGTTTCAATTCCCTTTTCAGGGTATTTTTTGTGATATTGCTAGATTGATCATTCTAAAATGAAACCCAGATCACATAACAACCTTGCGTTAAAAGCAGTTTCTTTCATTTTTCTTTGTGCTAAGAGCCAGCTTGCTAAGATTGTTACACATAGCTCTGCCAACTTTATTTGTGTGGTACCTGTTGGGGTTAGCCTTACTATAATTTGTAGGTGCTTTAGTTTCTTAGTATTGAACCTCTGCTCATTGTTATTTCCTTGTGCCTGTATTTTCTTCCATCTTGCTTCTGTACAGTCTAAACTGAGAATCTTTCTTCTAAATCAACTATACACCCCATGATCATAGGATTTATCGCATTTTATTGTAGTTTTTCTGACTTTTTCATCATACTATGAATTTATTGAGAACAGAAAATTTAATGATTAGCCACCTCATGTCTTTTGATGTCTAATACTTTATGGCATAGTGGGTATAAATGGTTGATGCATATGTATATTTGAATTACATTGTTTGCATTTTTTAATAACTAGTAAGTTTGAAGTAGACCAGTCTATACTATAAATCTTTGTGTTTAGATAAACCTTGAAAGAAGAGCACTCTCTCCCTCTTACTCATAGTGTGAATGCTGCTCTGTGGTTGGCCTGGGTGAGATGCTACATGAATGAAATAAAATAATAAGAGGAAAGGGCTGGTGTTATTTTCTTTGACAAAATGTTTTTTAAATAACCCATTTTATACTCATAATTCATTTTATTTTTAGTCCATTTTAATTTTAGGGAAACAACATAGAAATCCTTTAGGTTAGTACATCTAAAATGCTAATTTTGAACTTTCCTGAGTATAGTATGGCACTAGTCCAACACAATCTGTTAAAAATTTTCCTCTGGGTCAGATCTAAGTTGAGAAGAATGAGGTAACTTTAATGTGAACCCAGATTGTACTTCAGTCTTTCTCTCCAGTGAGTTGCCAAATTCACAATTCCATTTGTATCTGGAATTGGGGGAGCTGAGTTTAATATGGATTTTTGCCAATGATAGCAAATCTTGGCAAGATAGTTTTGTTCTCTGTGCTTAATTATATAGTTTTATTATAAAGTTTTTCACATGTTTATTTGGACACACTGCTCATATATACTTTATTCTTTTGGTAGTTAATCATTTACTGTCAAGCTTTCCTTCTTCAGAGAAGGCCAGCTTTTTTTTATATAAAAATTAGCCATCCAGTTCTGTCTTTTTGCTAGGTTTTATAGATTTTAAAGGTGTACAGGTGTCTTAGAGGTCATAATATCTAAATTCTTCCTTTTGGGAATTCATAATTTTAATGAAACTGAGAGAGACTTAGTTTGTTAAAAAAATTTTTTTTATTCCATATATATTGAATGTCTGTTCTCACTGATTTAAATACTGGGATACAGCAATGAGTGAAATTTCAACTTCTTATGTGTTTCTTTTTTAGGGACAGACAGATACACATACACATACACAATGCGCACACACAAAACTCAACATGAGTTGCTAACTACTATGTAAGAAGAATAAAGCAGTATAAGAGTATACAGAATCACCAGGGTGTGTGTGGTAATACAATGGTCAAGAAAAACTTGTCTGTTCAATGGGCTTTCACTAGCAATCTAAAAAAATTATGTCAATGAGCCATGTAAATATATGTAGAAGGGTGTTCTAATCAAAGGAAACTGACATGGTAGTGTGTTTGATTTAAGGAGCATTGTGGTTTATATGACTGGAGTTGAGTAAGCTAGGGACAGAGTTAAGAAATGAGGTCAGAGAGGTGACAGAGGACCAGATCACTTTGAGCCTTAATAAATCATGGTGAGCTTTTACTTTACTCTGAATGAGATAGGAAGCTGTTGAAGGCTTTTGTGCAGAGAATTGATATGGTCTGACGTACAAATTAAAAGGCTTATTCTTTGTTGAGAAGGGGTTGTGACAGGCAAAGATAGAAGTGAGGTTACTTTTTCAATGATTCAGGTAAGAGATTGTTGACTTGGACCAAGATGAATAAAGTAAAGGTACTAAAAAGCAGTCAAATTCTAGATATAGTTTGTTTTCTGGTATGTTAATTATAGTTACTTTTCCATTTCTGGGTTTGATAGAAGATTTCTATCCTAATTTTAAGGGTAAATGTGCTATAAAACTCTTGTAATACCAAATTTAATGAGGTATACAGACATATTTATTTTCTATTTTCTTGTATGATGTAGAAGTACATTAAATATTTTAAATGCAAATGTTATAGGAAACATTTTGCCTAGTTTTAGAAATGTATATATTAATATGATTCTTGGATTAGATCCTTAGTATGATTTTCTTGTGGACCGTTTATTCCACTGTGGTGAATTATTATTGCAAAACTTGTTCATATTTGCTATACCAACTACTAGGTTTGCTCTGTCATTAAATTTCTTGCTATTTTCATTAGCTTTGAGAAGCTGCATGTTCACACAGAATGAATGGATGACAGTATAATACATATCCTTATTACTTATTTAAAAACCATGACTAAAATTGTGCAGTGTTTACTATATTTACTAACATTAGAGCCAGTGAGGATATGTACAGAAGTACCTTCTTGTTCACATGGGATATATTTCAGGACTGCAAATAGATGCTTGAAATGGGGGACAATACAAAACCTTATATACACTATGTTTATTTTCCTGTATGTTTATACCTATGATGAATTTAACTTATATATTGGGCAAATAAGCGGTTAAATAAAACATTTATAGCAACATGCTATGCCAAAATTATGTGAATGTGGTCCCTTCCTTGTTTTCAAAATATTTTTACTATGTATTATATTTTTGGACTACAGTTGCCTACAGGTAACTGAAACCATGAAAATGTAACCATGGATAACTGGGGGGACTGCTTATTATAATACCTGGGCCAACTGAAAAAATAAAGAGATATATACATTCATAAACACTATGTCTAAATCAAAATGGAACTCTACAAAATGCTCAAGTAAGGCAGAACAAAAAAAACAAAAAACAGAAAGAAAACAACAAGCAAAAAAGCAAGACATAAAATGTAAGACTTATACTTGAATATATTAGTAATTACATTAAGTGTAAATGACATAATATACCAATTAAAAGACAGAGATTAGAGGAGTGGCTCAAAAATATAACCCAACTATATGCAGCCTATAAGAAACTTAGTAACAAAATAAACATATTAAATGGTAGTATGTGTGTTATGCAAGCATTAATCAAAGAAAAACTTATTTGATTATATTACTCAGATTTTTAAAGCAACGTGTATTACCTAAGACAGAGAAACATTGATCTGCCAAGTAGATATAACCATTGTAAATGTATATATCAAACAAGAAGATGTAACAAACTTGAAGGAAGATTTGAAAGCTGAAAAGGGATTGATAGACAAATCTACAGTTATAGTGGAGACTTCAGTTTTCCCTCACAACAATTAACATGACAACTAGATGTAAAATCAAAAGCATATAGAAGAACTCAACATCACCATGATTCAAAAGAATCTTGGCTGATGTTTAAAGAGGACTTCACTTACCAGTAGTTCTGTACATGTTTTTTTTTTTCAAGCGCCCCAGTAATACATATCAAGAATGATTGTATCCTGAACTTAACAAATTTTAAAAGAAGTGGGATCATATAATTTCCAGTCATGATGAAATCAAAGTAGATAACAGAAAACTTTCCATATATTTATAAACTAAACAGTACACTTCTAAGTAATCAATGGATTAAAGAGAAGTCTTGAGGAAATTAACAAAAAAATACATTGAACTGAAGAAAAATGAAAATGCAAAGTATTAAAATTTGTAAGACAGTGAATGCACTGCTCAAAGGGAAGTTAATAGTATAAAATACATCAATAAAAAGTATAAGTCTCAAACCAATAATCTAATCTCCCAATTCAAGAAACTAGAAAAACAAAAGCAAAGTGAATCTAGAGCAGGCAGAAAGGAATAATAAAGAGAAGAAAACAGTGAAATTTAGAACAAGGAAAGATCAGTGAAATAAGTTAGCTCTTTTAAAGAAAAATATAATCAGTATACTTCTAAATAGATGGCAAAAAAGGAGTTGGAATGGAGGTGATATTTCTACATGGAATTTTGTAAGCAACTGTAAATTTATTTTTTATTTTGGTGTCCATATATTCATTGCAAGTACATAGGCATGAAATTGAATTTTGTGTATTTATCTTGCAACCTTGCTGAACTCACTTCTTAGTTCTGAGTAAAATAGATTACTTTAGTATTTGGGTTCTGCATCAGTTAAGTTTAAAAAACATTTCATGTGATTTGTAGCTTGTGTTGATAACCACTTACCAAGTGTTTGGAATTGCTGATTGCCTGTGAATTTTAAGGTTTTCTTGAAAGAATATGGAATCCAGAAACAAATATGTGAATATTTTCAACATTTTCTATAACTTTTGGTACAATGTAGTGATTTAATTATTTGGCTTTCATCTTTGCCCAATACAGTGTATTAAAACATTCTTTTCTCTAGCAAGATTTAGTGACCTTTGTTGGCTGATGTTTTTTTCTCAAATTTAATTTCTAGATTGTCAACTCCTGAGACCTAGGTGCTTATTGCTTATTTCACATTTTCAATTGTTCCTTTTTTGTTCTTCATGTATCTGTTTTGTTAATTTTAGTTTTTCTTAATTCTGATTAACATTGATTTTATTCTATAATTTTTTTTTTCAAAATGTATTTGTAGTGGGCATTATACTGTTCTTGGACCAGAGCCTGCTTGACATAGATTGCGTGACACGCTTGTTACTTTAGGACAGCTTAATTGTTTTATCTTAATTCAATCTCAGGAACTCTATGTTGACCTTTGCTTGTTTAGTTTAACATAGTTCTTGGTATCAGTTTGGGTTCATAGGCCTTGTGTAAGCATCTGCCCACATTTTGCAATCTCAATTATATATGACAAGGGTTCAGTAGCTTTTTTTTAATTGGGTTTTTTACATTTTGCTGTGTTTTGATTACTTGTTCATCATAGATTCTACAATAATTTGGTCTTTACACTTTGGTGGTAAATTGTTACTTTATTTTGTTCTAATCATGGACCCTGTAGCTTATTTTCAATTGTTTGTTTTACCTTTTGCTATGTTTTGATCATCATAGATTCTGTAATAATTTGATCTTTGCACTTTGGTGGTAAATTGTGATTGATTGATTGATTCAGTTCTGATCATGGTGATTTTATACGAAATGGCAATTTTGAGAATGTCATGTCAGTCATAGATACTAACTAACTGGGTGCCTGGAACCTTTACTCAGAGCTTATTATTTAGAAGGTTCCTAATTTGATACCGCTTTGTGCAATGTGGAATCTGTACTTACCCTTCCTGGATCGAACCCTGGGAACCTGGGATCTCAGATTCCCTTATCCTTTTTCTGGTATTTTTCTTGGGATTGTCCGTATGCAAGACTGTACCATGCAGGTGATGGACAGGAATCAGCACTTGCAGGACTGGCATGTCCTGGGAGGGCACTGTGATGTATGTGTTTGGGTATTCTAGGAGTCAATGGTGGAAATAAAAGATAGTTAAGCCTTAGACCATGGGTCTCTGTTTTCTTTCCTTTGGCCCCACAAATTATAGTGGGGAAGCTAATATGATTGATATAGATTCATTTACTTTTGATTGACTTGAATTATATTTACATTTTGATAAAATATAACCAGATGTAACTGTATTCCTTTTAATAGTTTTTTAATATTTGTATATCTTTTTAATATTTAATAAATTTAATATTTGTATGTCTTTTATATTTTAATATTTTAAAATATCTTTTAAATTTAATATTTGTATATCTTTTAATAGTTTTTTCATATTCTTGGAATTTTCTGCATCTAAACCTCTTTTAACAAGGTGATCAAAAGTTGCTAATGTCTAAATTTTTTTCCCCAATTTTATGGCTTATTTATAAGAAATAGCATTTCTTTAATGTTTTCTATAGTTTCCCTTTTTGCATTTATTCTATAAACATAATTTTTCTATTCTAGAATGTTTGTATATTTCATGTATTTCCCCTGCCTTTTAAAATTAATAAAATTTGCTCTTTTAGTCATGCATTAATTTATTTTGAAAGTTTTGTTCTAGATTCTATATTTCTCCATAATTTTGGAATTGTTTTGATAATGCATGTAGTTAATTTGACTAATATATAAACTATTTCTAATGATTTATCTTTTCTGGTGAAGTAGTTTATTTAAATTGTTGTGGTAAAAATTTCATGGGTTAAATAGCAGCCAGATAGTATTCTTTTATTGAGAAGGTACCACATAGAATGAATGTCCAGTATTACAACAAAATTAAGCATTAAAAGGGCTTATCAAAAAAATTAAGGAAGCAATCCTGTTTTGAATTTTATCAAAAAATAAAATATGAGGTAGTAAGCTTAATAGAGAAAAGTAAAAGACCTGCACACTATGAAACATTTTTAAAAGAAATAGAAGTTACAGAGAAATGAAAAAATAACTTGTCCTCATGGACGGGAAGAATAAATGTCTCTAATGACTGTATTACCAAAGGCAGTTTACAGATTATCCACAAACCTATGAAAATGCTTACTGCATTTTTCAAAGAAGTGGAACAAAGAATTCTAAAAATCACATAGAAACACAAAAGACACTGAATAGACAAAGCAATTCAGAGGGAAGAATAAAGAGAATTGGGAGGTACCACACTCCCTGCATCTGTCTCAGACAGTATGGTAATGAAACAAAAACATACATGGAACAATGGAATAGAAATAAGAGCAAGAAATAGCCCCCGTGTATATGGCAGTTAATTTATGAAAAAGGAACCAGTGAAGAAAGGAACACTTCTTCAACAGGTGGTACTGAGAAACCTGGACAGTCACATGCAAAAAAAGTGAAACCAAGTCATTATTTATTTAACACCATATAAAAAGCAAACAAAAAAACAAAGCTCAGAATGAATTAAATACTTGAATATGAAGTCCGAAAATACATAGAAGAAAACTCAGATGATACATTCCTAGACATTGGCTGCAGAGATGTCTTTGGAATAAAAATCCAATATAAAGGAAACAAAAGTAAAAATAAATACAGATTTCATTTAACTAAAAAACTTTTGTACCATGAAAGGAACCACCACAAAATGAAAAGGCAGGCTACCTGCTGGGAGAAGAGATTTATACATTATGCACCTATAAAGGAATTAATATCCGAACTATATAAGGAACTTACGCTACTCAGCTACAGGAGACAATACATTAAAAAAAAGATTTGAATAGACCCTTCTCTAAAAAAGACATGGCCAGCAAACACATGAAACTGTCACTCAACTTATTAGGGAAATACAAATTAAAGCCACAATGAGTTATCACCTCACCACAGTGAGAATGGTTCATAATAGAAAAGAGTAGAACTGCTTTAGCAGTGGTACTGAATAAAGGAACCCTGGCATATGTTTATGGCAATGTAAATTGGTACAGTCTCTATGAAAGACAGTATAAAGATTTCTTCAAAAACTGGAAATTCAAGTAACATATGACCCAGCATAAAATACTTAGGAATTTAGCCAAAGAGTGGAAATACTTGACTTGAAAATGTTTGACCTCTAGTTCATGGCAGTGCTATTCACATAGCCAAGATATGAAAATAGCCTAAATATCCATCAATGGATGACTGAATAAAAAAAGTAAATGAAATCTTGTCTTTTGTAACAATATGGATGGAATTTGAGGTGATTATGCTAAGTGAAATTAATTAGAAAATGAACAACAACTACCTGATGTTTCTCTCTATATGGAATAACTTAAAATTCACAAGCTAGCAAAACACAGCAAAAGTATCTTCATAGAGTGTGTTTCCTTACTAGGAGGGAGATGGGAAGAAAGAGCCTAGAGGGGTTTAATTTGATGATGTGAATGGCACTAGATTGATGGTGGGTTCAGTGAGAAATGGAGAGATATCAGAGTGGGAAGCTATATTCCTGAAATTTGTAGTATTGTAAACCAGTAAATTTATTTAAAAAGAAGAAAGGGCCTTTTCTCCAGATGTTTCTAATATTTATAAGTACTATTGTTTGTTTATAATCTTAACTCTTAGTGAAGCTTCTTTCTCACTACATTGTTCTGAGGCATATGATCTAATCTGCTTTGTTATTAGCAGGACACACCTATTTTGACAATGTAGAAATTTAGGTTGCTAGTGATACAATATGGATATCATGTTCTAGGAAGGTATGCGTTCTTTGAGGATCAGTTGTCTGTCCAGAGACGATTGCAAGGAATAGCATTATCATTCAAATTCTGTCAGTATAATAAAGATAAAATTGTCCACAAATAAACTAAAATTAGTTAAGTTCACTGGCATACAAACCAGAATTTCAGTTTGTTTTTCAAAATATAGATTTTTTTTTTTTTTTTAGCTATCAAGCAAATGGGAAATAACATGATTATTATCATCATATTCTCAAGTCAGTTTTACTTGGGCACAACTTTTGGTCAGAAAGTACCAGATAAACCAGAGAAAAGCCTTTAAGTTAGACAATCATATTGACTACTTTATCAATCCATAATCATCTGTGTCTACTCGTTATTATGCAGACCAGACATATTCTTCATTGTGTCAGGTCACATTTTCTTTGCATAGTGTTGAGGTACATTACTGATTTCATTTCTCACTATTGCTTTTTGATGTGTTGTATAAATCTTTTGTAATCCTTCTCGCTTCTCTCTCACCTCCATTGTTTTTATAACTGACAATATAATACCTGTGTAACCAGGATTTGACTGCTGTATTACTAGACAATTAGACTGCCAGAGCTTTTGAGACCCCCAGAAGAGGAACCTGAAAAACATCTCATTTACATGAACAAACTGAGACCACACAGTACTCAGGTCTATATTTCTGATAGGCTTTCCACTATAGTGTGTGCTAATATTATTTTCAATATTTAAAAAATAATTTTATATTTTATGTACTAATTCTGTTCTATAAAATTTATTCTATATGTTCTATCATCTGTATCCATATTTTAATTGATAAAAAGGTAGCTTGCTACCTATGCACTATGTTTGCTACTAGGAAACAACTATGTTTGTTTAGTTCTTTGTACTTTTATAAGGTATTTTCTCATCTTTATCTCATTTATTTGTTATGAAGATAACCTTTCACTCATATACCTGAAATTCTTGAATAGTGGCATTTCAGGGGCAGACCCATTGCTTCTGTACATTTACAAATCTCACTTCCTCAACTTCAGACATTGTCTGACTCACTCCGCTGAGATTATAGTTAGGCATTGTAACCTCTATCCTTCAGTTCTCTCTGCATCTTCTGGATGCTCTTGGAGCCTGAGGCATGAAAATCCAGGCATAAGGTAATTAGTTGTTCTGAGACACTTAACGCTACTTGTGCTCAGGGAGCTTCTTTTAAAAACTTAATCAAAGGTTCAATATGTAGTTAAGCAACACAGTGTGTGGAAACAAACACAGGGATTATTGTATCACTTATTGTACTAGTATTCTTCAATCAAAATGGTGTTAGAGATAAGATAAATTATATGACTGTAATGTGTGCCCATGTGATTTGGTTGGTGACAGGGCAGGGTGAGAATTGTTAGGCTAGAGCTAGCCACTGATTGCCAAAACTTTCTACAAAAGGGAACTGTTAATTGGTCAACTCTTACAAAGCCTAGAGATACTTAAGAAAATCCGCTATGATTCATGATTAGGTTAAATTAGTTAACTAAAATAAAGTTACAGAGAAATTTTGTTACTGATTAGCCCAGCATAAAAACGGAAATAAATATATCATGTTTTTTATAAGAGATTTTCGAATCTCTGCATTTGGTAGGCCATATATTCAGATTTACTTGTTTGAACTGTGTGCTGTATATAGTTCAGTGCTTATTTGAGAATAGGATGTGAACATTTTAGGTTCGCTTTGTGATAGTACTGGGTAAATAAGAGTTAGAGTTAAGCTTTTTATCCTTGGGTTTCTAATAGCTACTGCTGAGGTGAGCCATATATGTTAAGATTATCTGAAGATAAGACTGCAACTCATTGGCTCAAAGTTCAAAAGAGAGCATTAGCTTCAAGGACACAAATCACTGAGTTGTTATCCATCAATTTGTAGTAGAAGTGCAGATGAACAACATTTATCTAGACAATCTAGTGTCATTTACCTGCAGTTTGAGGTAGGTCTAAGGGCTTGTGTAAATACTTTGAACTGTTTAGCAGAGATGAGAGTGCAATTTATATTTTATCTTTAAATTTGAAGTAGCATTTGGTTTTGTGCACCTTTCCTAATAGTCATTGTTACCCAATTTTGTCCATCCTTAAAATGAGATTGTCTACTTACCTATGCAAATATCTGAGACCTATTGGGTTATTTTCAAAGGAATTTTCTTTTCTGGCACCCTACTGTTTATTATTTGTTTCATGTGTTAATTTTTTACCCCACAAGTTGTCTGTGAGCTCTGTGGATCTGACTTCATAATACCAGGGCTTAAGAACTCAGATATTTAAAGGGTCCATCAGGCAGAATACATCATTGAACCTTAGAATTACGTTCATGTAAAAGGGAGACCGTGATGCATGCTGCTTAATTAAAATCAGCCTAATTCTTCTAACCTTGTGAGAATTTGAGAACAAAATATATCCACCACTGCTATTTCTTTGTGACTTGTCAGTTTACTGGGAAGTACTTGATTAATACTAGGTATTTGAGAGACACTTATTATGTCATAAAACTGGCTACCCTACTTTTGACTATCTTAAATGTAATACCTGTGATATCATATAAAATATGTGTATGCGCTCTTGAAAAATTTACTCTTTCTGAAAGAAAATGCATGCATTAATGAAGATATAAACTCTCACCTTAGGTTCAACAGACTTGGGTATTGAATCTTCACTACTTTGTACACAGAAATTCCTTTGGATTTCTTTCAAAATAGGCAACTTATTATAATGAATTGCTCCGTATTCTAAGGGCTTTCAAAATTATGATCTGGTGCATTATAATACTTGAGTGCCTTGCAGTTAGAATGCCGATTTTTGATTTCTTGAACACTACAGTAATCTTTCATTTTTAACCTCATTCCTCTCCTCCCTAACAATGTTGTTAGCATGTACTCATGGTTCTTCCTTTGAGCTGTCTCATGGCTACTTTCTCTCATGTAAATATCCTAATTTGAACTCATTACTCTTCTTGGAACATTTGCATTAACCCAAACTACTTGTTGTATTCCGTATTCAGTGTCTTCTTTTTTAATTTTAAAATCTATTTCCTAGCTCATAAATTTTTTTTTTAAATAAAAGCTTGTATACATACAAACACACACCAGAAAACACTTTGGAGTTGTGCACTTTCTTGCAGACCGAATTCCATATCCTCCATTCCCTTTCTAATCTTAGCATTTCCAGTCCCTAAGGGATAATCAACTTGTTCTCTGTTCCTCCTAACAGTCTTATATTCTGTTTTGCCTTTCCTTATGCTATTTCTTTTATGGGCAATGATCTCTCTCTTCTAATGCCTTATAGCATTTGTTCTACTATTGTACTTTCTTTAAATCCTTTACTGTTCATTCTTTCATTACCAGACTAGTTTTTTTTTTTAAATGGGATACATTTTATGACCAGTAACTGCATTTCCTGTTATACCTTTGAGCACCTTATGTCTAACCTTAGACCTTGTGCATAGGAGACATCAAACACACTTATCATTTTGATTTTTATGTTGTTTTGCCTTATTCATATATTTTTTATTGTGGTAAAAATAGATGCACCTAGAGATAAACATTTTTAAGTATATAGTTTTGTGAAATTAAATACATTGTTGTGCAGTAATCACCACTATGCAGGACTTTTGTCTTCCTCAACTCAAACTCTGTGCCCATTAAATGCTAACTCCCCATATCCCTGTGTCTGGAACTGCCATTTGACTCCCTCTTCTCAAGATTGACCACTCTAGGAACCTCATAAGAAGAATCATACAATACTTGTCCTTTCACAGTTGACTTACTTCATTCATAATGTTCTCAAAGCTCATCAGTATTGTAACATATGTCAAAAATTTATACCTTTTTAAAGTTAAGTGGTATTTCAGTGTGTGCATGTGTGTTTATTATATGTGTCACGTACATACTACATTTTTATCAGTTCACCTGTCAGTGGACACTTGATTTACTTTTGGCCATTGTGAATGATTTTATTTTGAACATAGGTGAACAAATATCTAGTCTAGATCCTGCTTTCACTTCATTGAGGTGTAAATATGTATCCAGAGTAGAATTGAGGGAGCATATGGTAATTTTATGTTGAATTTTTAGAATAATCACCATACTGTTTTCCACATTTTAGTTTCTTCATCAGCAGTACATGAAAGTTATAGTTGCTCTACAAACTTGCCACACTTGTTATATTCTGGATGTGTTTGTTTTGTAACAACCATGCTCTAATGGATGTGTGTAGTAGTATCTCATAGTGATTTTGATTTTCCTTAGGATTACTGATATGATGTTGAGTTTCCTCTGCTTTTTGGCCACTTGTATATTGTTTTTTTGGGAATTATCTGAGTCCTTTGCCCATTTTTAAATTGAGTGATTTAGCTTTTCTTTTTTAGCTTTTTTAGCTGAATATGAATCCGTTACTAAGATAAGTCATTTATAAATATTTCCTCCTGTTCCATGGATTGTCTTTTCACTTTTTTGACAGTGTCTTTTGATACACATAAGTTTTTAATATTATGGAGTCTTAGTTATCCCTATTTTATATTGTTGCCTTATTTTTGGTGTCATAGAAAAGATGTATTGCCAAATGCAATAATATGAAGCTTTCCCCCGACATTTTCTTCCAGTAATTTTTATAGTTTTATCTATTAGTATGGCTAGGTTGTTATCCACATTCAGTTAATTTTTATATATGGTACAATGTAAGATCCACATTTTTTTGACCTATATCAGTATATGCTCTTTCTAGCACCATTTGTTGAAAAGACTGTTTTCTCCATTGCATAGTCTTTTCCTTAGTCATACTTGTTAGAATGATTTTCAGATTTATTTACTGTCATGGTTGTGATATTTTTCCTGTCACTTTCTAATCTTAAAGATTTAAAACTTCACTTGATCTTAGCCAAAAGGTCAAGAAGCGATAAAAGATTTAAAACTTCTGGGACTAAGAGGAAGAACTGTTGAAAAAGAGCCATAATTTAAATCTCACTATTCTTTTATTAGCTGTTGTTTTAATTAGATTTAGAAACCCTCTTTGTTTTATCCTCTTGCTTCTTGAAATATGACAGAAGTATTAGAATACTTTTGTAATCTTTTAAATAAAAGAAAATTTGATTTTCAGTCATTTCTCAGGGCTTTTGATTACTTTTTTTTCTTTTTTTGGTGAGATGGTCCAACTAAAAGATCTTTTATATACCTTTTACTATGGAATTTGCATGACATTAAAATTCTTGTAAAATGACTTTTTTGTTGATTATATATTTTTTCTTACATTTTTGTGTACTCCGAATTTCTTCTACCATCATGCCACCTGTCATCCTGGTTGTGCTCATCCCTTGTGCTCATCCCTCCCCTGAAGTCACCCTCCCTCTCTGTATGCTTTAGGTACATGACTTAAACAGCTAAATGGAAGCCCTCTGGATCAGTTTTATTATATCAAAGAAATACATTATAATCTGCATTCCCAAGAATATATTATTTTTGTGTATTTTGTTTTTTCCACAATAGTAGTTTCATTTTTTACACTTTACTCTATTTAAATTAATTTTTGAGATAAAATTGGAGTATCCCCACCATGTATTACCACCATAATGCAGCCATCACCAAGTCACCAGTATTCTATCTCCATAGACCATTGTGATTCTTTCCTCATTATTCTTACCTGTTCTTTACCCTCTCTTCCCTGTGGTACTTCAGTTCTATATGCTGAGTAGAAATTGTAAATGTAGCTTATATAGTTCCTTTCAATGATGGTAAAATTTGTAATTGCTGTGTTTGCCTCTTGTGAAATGAAAATGACAATGACTGGTATTTATTGAATGCTTGATATATTTGTTTTAACTTCATTATTGTCTATATATCTCCCATATCTTTTCAAAGGAAATCATATAGTGATAGTATTTTATCAGGAACTATTATAGATGCCCAGGAGAAGGGTTAATATATACAGTGTCTTCCCAGGACCATTAGAAATTAATGCTTT
This sequence comes from Uropsilus gracilis, assembly GCA_004024945.1. Classification (NCBI taxonomy): domain Eukaryota; kingdom Metazoa; phylum Chordata; class Mammalia; order Eulipotyphla; family Talpidae; genus Uropsilus; species Uropsilus gracilis. Next base: position 42,685 of record PVHY01006683.1, read on the forward strand.
TGGTGAAAAAGGGTGGCTGGATAGCTAGGAGGAGAGCATTGTCAGGAACACATTTTAAGTTTTTGAATTTTGAACTATCTGAACCTGTTATCATTAATGTGAATTTTAATAGCAAATTAAATCAGTGGTAAAGTGGTTGATTACCTGTTATTTTTTAAGTTTGGAATCCTAAGTCATATGTTTAATGTTATTAAAAGCCTCCATTATATCTAGTTTTATTTCAAATTAAAGCAGTGATTTTGTTTGCAATAAATATTCTGCTTTGCAGAAGCAAATTAGATTGCTGCTAGTTATTTTGAGCAGCAGTACTTATAAAAAAACTGATGAGATAGAGATGTAACTTGCAGTAGCACAATTTGGATAAATAGCTGTTAACTAGACAATTCCTTAGTTTGGAAAAAGAGTTAGAGATGCCATCATCTTTGGAAACATTAGAATAATAGATAAAATAAAGAATGATGTGCTCAATGAGCTACAATTCAAATAGAGGAAATTTAATGGGAAATGATTACATTAGTAGCAGATGGACTTGCTTCCTGAGTTGCAATCTTACTGGAAATCCTAGAACAGCTTAAAATTTTTTTCAGATTTTGTCTCTGATAAAAAAGATAGATAAAGAGATTTGTTTATTTGGTGTGCATTGTGATTCTTACTGTGTCTTTTGGCTATTTTATTTTTACTAGGCTATTTTCATGATTCCCACAAATCCACCACCAACATTCAGGAAGCCAGAACTTTGGTCTGATGATTTCACTGATTTTGTTAAGAAGTGCCTAGTGAAGAATCCTGAGCAAAGAGCTACTGCCACACAACTTCTGCAGGTCAGTGATAATGCCTTTAGGGAAGGATATTTTCTTTATACCTTTTAACTTTCTGGTGATGATGACAGAATTGCTGTAAATTTTGTTAACTGATTTCTAAGGATGTAAATTTTCCAGAAAATATGCATTCATACACACACACACACACGCACACACGCATGCACGCACGCACGCACACCCACCCACCCACCCTTCCAGAAAATATGCATTCACACACACACACCCCCCACCGCACCCCCATTTTTCATTTTGTTTTCCAGACCCAGCCTCATGTCTTTTTACCTCTTTTTTTTTGTCAAATATTTTGCCCTTAAGTTGTTTTAAAAGAAAACATTCACTTGATTCTCATTTCAAAATGAGTTCTTGTCTCCATTGTTACTGTCTCTCCTGTCTTTTTTCTGATGTATTACTCCTTGACCCAGCATTGCTCCTTTGACTTTTCACTCTGCTGAGATATATATAAACACAAGGAAGATCTCTAAAAGATGATGTTGTAAATACTGATTACAAGACTAAATGAAGAGTTTTGATAATCCTCCTGAAAGTACAACTCAGCATTCCTGTTAAAAGTATCAAGTAGTTTTTAAAATTTGCCTTGAAACTTAATACAGATAGAAATATTTTTTTACTTTTATCAAGTATTTGTTTTTTCCCAACAGAATTGTGTCTTTCATTAACAAATCTTGATATTTATAAAACAAGTCTTTTTGTTAAGAAGGATTCAAAAGCAGTTCCTATGAAAATTGATTTTTTCAACATACTATTCTAAAAAAAGGTTTGTTGAGGGATATGGGAAACTAGATGTTAAATATGTTTATTGTTATGAAAATTTTAATTAGTGCTTCCTCTTGAAAAGCAATTTGGCAGTATCTTTCTAAATGAAGTGAGATATATCCTTTGACAATTACATTTCTAGAAATTTAACCCTACAGAACAATTTAAACATGTGTGATGTAAAAATGTAAAAATACTCATAGAACATTATAATGGCAAAATATTAGGAACATAAATGTCTATTAACAAATTGGAAGCAGTCTAAAATCCATCAAGAGGAGTGAGTAGTAAATACACACACACACACACACACACACACACACATCATTGCTTGGAGTAGAGTTGTTTGGCAAATGAAGCAAGAAACTGGATTCCAAAAAAGATAACTATATGGCTGAGACTTACAGTGTGATAAAAGTATAATTCTCCACCTCCCCCCAACTTTCCCTTTGAATTTTGTTTTGTATGCAAATATTACCTTTCAAATATTACTTAATTAAAATTTTTACTTTGAAATATTGTCAGCATTTCAAAGGAATTTTGCACACATAAATCAAGGACCTGTTGGAGTTATTTTTGTGTTGAGTATCTAAATTATTCAGCTCCAAAGACAAGAAGAAAAGGGTGGGGAGGAACCAGAAAAAAGTGGGACAAATAGCACACAGAGAATTGTGTAAGTATAAAGGAATCAGATTGAAAAGATTGAAATTATTGAGTTGAGCTCTTAGTAGTTTTTAGAAGAGAAAATTGAAACTGTAGAAATCTTAAAGGACATTGTTTGAGTTTGAGTTTCTTATCTGAAAATGATCCTCCTACCTGCAAGAATGTGAATGTTAACTCCTACCCTAGGGTGGTGTCCTGTGAGACTGTTACATTTACTGACATTGCTATTTTTTAATTGAGCCCTGGGGCTGGTGAGAAGAGGTGGTGTGCCAGCTCTTACTGTATGCTATAGGAATTGGATTTATTCTTCATTTTACCAGTTCAAGTAAGGAATAGAAACTTGATCTCTCTTTCTGTCCTTTGCAGTTATTATGTAATTTTCTTAAATGCTTTTGAAATCAGGTAATAAAACAGGCAAAGCATGGTACTTAACTAAATTTACAAACAGAAACTGCTGACCCTTTAAATCCAGCCACTCAGCAGGTTTGTTCCAGTGCTGTGAGCAGTACCAAGACCACACTAACCTTAAGATGAGGAAAAAAACAGATATTCACTAAACAGACAAAATAGGCAAAAGTCACTGAGGGTACAAAGGACCCCTTTGGTAATCTTACCTCATAGTGCAGTCTAGCCAAAAAGCTACACATGGATCCTTAGCCCCATGTGTTCACAAAATGGTAGCTGTCCCACCTTCAAGCTAAATGAAGAAACCAAGATGGCATCGTCAATCCTCCTCTGAAGGTAAAGCTATTCACTTCAAGCCAAGTAAGGAAACCAAAATGGCATCAGTCCTCCACCAGAAAGCACAACTCCAGCCTTCTTTCGACCTGGACCACCAAGACTCACTTGAAACAGCAGCAGCAATCACTATAGACATCTCATGATAAAAGCAGCACTGCAAGTTCTCTTTATGTCTCCAAACAATTCCCAAGCTTTACAGTTTCTTAAAGCAGATTTTCAAGTAGCATGTTTCCAGTTCAGCTGACACAGGTCACAAGTTTTTCCAACATGCTTTCCTGGGCTCCTCACCAATGTGGACTGGGGATGGAAGCCCACAGTGTGACTTCCCTCCTTGCCCTGCTGCTGCACATGGCAGCGGCAGCTCCAAGGCCTCCAGCCTCCCTGCTATTCCTCTGCTCTCTCCCTTCTCTAGCTTTCTCTTTCTCCCTCCAACCATGTTCCTTCTTAAATCTCCTCTCTGTGTTACTCTCATGAGAAACCTTGCCTTCTCTTCTCCACCACTAGTACAGAAGGATTTCCTTTCTCCATATCCTTGACGGCTCTATTTTTTTTTTTAATTAATAGCTATCCCAGCAGGTATGAGGGTGATATACCTCATTGTAGTTTTGATCTGTATTTCTCTCATGATTAGTGATGTTTTATGTACCTGTTTGACCATCTGTATTTATGTATTTTGACTGTTAACTCTTTTTCACATGTGATTTACAGATATTCTTTAAAACTTGGTAGGCTGCCTCTTCAGGTTACTGATCATCTCCTTTATTGTGCATAAGCTTTTCAGTTTGATGTAGTCTTACTTTTTTAATGTTGTTTTTGTTGCCTTTACTCTTGGTGTTGATCTTATTTTTTTTGATTTCTCTCTATGTTTGAACAATTTCATTGCTTTTAATTCAAATTCCTTTTTGTCTCCCTCTTCTGGAAGCATGAATCTGATTTAATTGAAGTATATTTCTTGTAGAAATCATGTAGTTTATTTTGGTGACTTTTTGTACTTGAATAAATAGTTTTTAATAAATGGAAATCTAACTCAGCTATTTATGTTGACATGCTGATATGTATCTGTACATATGTACAGATTGTATGCTGATAACATTTTTATCACAATTGTCATATTTTATTTTTTGCCAATTATTTTCTCTGGTTTTTGTTTTAAATGTGTTTCTTTAATCTTGCTTTGCATTTTTAATTTTATCAACTTGTTTTATATTGTTAAGAAACAATATTCTTTAAAACAAAATGAACCAGTGTGTCTTATAAATGTTATCTTCTCACTGTTAAGGATGCTTGAATAACATGGCTCTTTCTTCAAGTACTTTTAACTTTGTTAACCAGTTTCTCCCTGATGCTTATAATCAAGTCTGCAACAGTTAGGTAATGAAAATATGAATACAGGTGAAATCAGACCTACCAAAATATGAGATTGATTCTATTAAACTATGTAAACTAATAATAGCATATCACTGTGTAGTCATTTCACAATGAATTGCATGAAAGTAAGTTTGCAGTAGACTCTATGAAACATATAATGTACTTTGCCATTTCTTAAATGCCAAATAAATAAAAAACTATGGCTTGGAAGATTGGCTCATAATTTTCCTTGAGAAAATAATGTATAATACAGTTTGAGATTTCTTTATCTTCTAAAGATACACAGTTCTACTGATTCCCACTTTTGCAGTGTAGTCTTTTCTCTGTCATCAGTCACTAAATATTAAGAGTTCTTTCATCAGTTCATTATTACCTTTCCATGGGGCAGCTAATTTTTTTAAATCCACATTCTTAATAATTCACACTTTCTCCTTAATTCTATTTTATTTCTAAATTCTGCTGCAAGATTATGCTGCATAAGGCATTATTTTCCTGATGCTCTTTTGCTTTTGTAATTGTCTCATAAAATAGGTTATCTTATCTTATGTATTTATCTTTTTAAAATTATGTATTTATTTTAATTTTTGATTTAATTTTTTTCCTTGATTGCACACATGTATACATACACATATGTATGTATATCAAATCATTGTCTACCCCAGTCTCTCCCACCATCCTGTTACCCTGGAGCCATCTTTATCTCTTGTGTCCTCCCCTCCCCCACTTTTAACACTAAGTATTTTTCTTTACTGCCTGTATCTAAACTCACAGAACACCATTTTTCTAAATACTATTTCTGTTTTGTATATACAGATATTCCTATTATGTTCTAATATATGTATGCATATTTGTGTTTTTTGCATTCTTCATATTTTTCCTCCTTGCTAAAATGGTTATTTCTTCTGTACTTGTATCCTTTGGTAATTTTTTGTATGTATTTGTCTTTCATTCTTTTTTATAGATTCCTTAAGGGTAAAGACCATATTTTCAATTACTTTTTGTGATCTTGGCAGTACTTTAGAAGTTTTTTGGAGTAAGACTAGGTTCCTTTTTTCTTATTCTATCATCCTTTAGAGCACTTTTGCTGTCTTCTCACTTAACAAGGAGAGAGAAAAATCACAGAATGCACACTCAGTGTTGTGAGGCTCAGACCAAAGGAGAACCCAGCACTAGCTTTCACAATGGATTGCTTTCGGTGTTGTTACAACCAGCTGAAAGGGAAGCTGAGAAATGCGGCGTACACATGGGGATTCATAGAACAGCAGAGCTCTATTTTGTTGAGTAACTAGAGTCACCAGCACAGTTATATAGGACTTCATGTTAAGGTGACTCGTTAGTAACTTCTAGAAAAGAATTTATTGGTTCTTTGCCATTGATTCTAATATTTCTGTAATGTTACAATTTTTTTTTTTTTGAGACTAGGTCTCGCTATTTTTGCCTGTGGAACTGCAGGCTCACATTGCCTAGGGTACCACGGACTCAAGCAATCCCCAGCCTCAGCTTCCCAGGTTGCTAGGATTACAGTTGCGCGCCACCACATCCAGCTACTTTTTTGGAACTAGGTCTCACTACGTTGCCCTGAGCAGGACTTGAACCGCGATCTCTGGTCCCCACTGTGACTTCCTAGGCTGCCGCTTACAGGCATGCACCACCGTGCCCAGCCTGTAATGTTATAAAATTCTTAATCATATATTCCCCAATGGTTGTTCATCATTTTAAAATCTTCCAGATTTCTTTTTGTGCACTAATTTTTTTGTCTTTAAGAATATTTTTGTTTTCTAGTTCATCTTTATTAAAATAGCAGTTTTTATATGATACCTGATACTGACAATTATGAAAATTATGTTAGGAAACTCTACTGCTGCCTCAAAAAGAAAGTTATCTATCCCAAATTATAATTGCCTCCAACTTCTCATGCTCCTCACCTCAAGGGAAAAAAAGCCTTCAAAACCCCTGGTCTATTCTTGTCATTGCTGTTTTAAAGAATTTTCGCTAACTCAGAAACTAACTTGATCAGAGTGGTATTTAAAAAAGAAGCAAAAAGTTGTTTTATATACAGTATAGGCAGATAATAGTTGAGATAATCAAGAGTACTTTTATTTTCATTTTTTGTTCCATTGGAAAAGATTGAATTATTCAAAACGTAGTAAAACAGAGTGTATGAAAAAAAGTAACAAAATAGTTACTTCTTCCTTTTGACCACTGATTCTGGCTATCAGTTTGTTAAAATTAATTCAGCCCTGTAATTAATACCAAAATAATTTTATTCTTTATGTCATAAAGTCAAGGTTTTTTTTTGTTTTTAGTAATGTTTGCCCTTTTTTTTCTTTTTTAACTACCAAATCTATACTTTCTTCAGACAATAAAATATTTAATGGTAATGTGGTTTTACATACAGGATTGCATTTTTGTGCATGTGCTTTAATGAATTAAAAAAAAAAGCTAATAGGGCAGAAATAAGTCAAAAAGAAAAAGAGAAGTACAGGATGGTCTCACTTATACGATGGATATAGGGAAAAACAAACAAACGAATAAGAAAGAATGAAAACAACCAATGGGACTGAACAATGGAGCGAGAGAGGAGGAGGGGGAAGAAGGCAGAGAGGAGGAGGGGGAAGAAGGCAGAGAGGAGGAGGGGGAAGAAGGCAGGAGAGGTGAAGAGCACAAAAGATCAGGATGGTTAACAAGCATTAGTGTAGTGGGAAAGCCCCGGGGTACAATAATGGAGTAATGTAATATAAATATAAATATACATATATACGCAAATTTTTAAAAATTAAATAAAAAAAGAAAAGAATAAAAAAGATAACAGTTGACAGATAATTAAAAAAAAAAACTTCCCACAAGGTGTCATTGTAACCTATAAACCTATGAAGAGGTTTTCCATATAAACATGTACAACACCAAAAAAAAAATAATAAAATAAAATAAATGGAGGGGGCATCAGTGGGAGGGGGAGGTATCCCAAAAACCATTTACTGAAGTTGTGATTTAAAGAATAAAAATAAATTAATTAAAAAATTTTAAAAATAATAAAAAAACGCTAATAGACCTAAAAGCAAAATATATTTCTAAAAACAGCTGAAATTTTCTCTTTTCATAAACAGTGCACTTCTAGGTGAAAGAGCAATCATTGTAGCTTTGATCTTAGCATTCTTGTATTATTTTTACACTTTTCAGATAGAAATCAGAGGAATATTTTAAATTTATATCTTTGGATTTTTTTTTCTAGCATCCTTTTATCAAGAATGCTAAACCTGTATCAATTTTAAGAGACTTGATTACAGAAGCTATGGAGATCAAAGCTAAAAGACATGAGGAACAACAGCGAGAACTGGAAGAAGAAGAAGAAAATTCGGTTTGTAGTTTCCTATCAAAGTTGATTTATTTCCTTTGAGTTTTATCTATAATTTTTTCTTTTTTCTCTAAAATATTAGTAACATTGTTTTTTATTCAAGCGCAGTATCATTTGTTATCTCAAAATGTGTTTTGTTTGCATTAAATGTTTGCTATTTTTTCTTGTGTCTTAAGAATTAGTCATCATTGAAGCATAAAGTTGATAATAATGGTTTGTACAATACCTAGTTGACATTAAGTTTGTGTTTGTTGGATACATGTTATTTTGAACCTGGTCAATTTTGTGTCGAGTTCCTCTAGAACTTTAATCTATGCTGTGGATAAAGAGTGCCACCTAAGCTGGGTTACTAAAGAAAGCAGAAGGAACATATAAAGACCTAGCATAAAAAGCCAGTTTATTCCAGTTACTTTATTCTCTATCAATGAGTCAGTGCATTTTTCCCCCAAAATAATATAATTATGTTCATATATCACATTTTATAATGTCTAATAATTATGTCTTTCCTAATATTTTTTTCCTTGTTCCAAATTGCAGTATTCTTTTTTCTGGTTCAGGATACAATGAGCAATAGCTCTTGTTAGTCATAAATAACCTCAAGTTATTATAAAATCCGAAAAGTACAGATTTTTTTTTCATCAATTGACGATGTCTTTAGCAATATCATCTATATTTTACCATACAAGTTTTTTTTTTGTTTGTTTCATAATTCTACATGTACATAGTATTATCTGCAAATTTAAATTCAGTTTCAGTTTTAAAGACTGGTCATTCAATTGTAATTTCTTTTGCATTTCTTTTACCCTTTATACCAGTTATTAAACCTGTGACAACTCACAAAGACAAGTGCACATCTTTGAAAAATTGATTTATAATTCTTTTGGGGGGTATATAGTTACCACAGGTTTTCATTTGGCAATGAATATGAACTGCCTGATGAGACACAGATAGTATATAGGCATGATGTGAAATCTTTTCACCAGTGAATTTAATTTTTAGAATTTTAAATTTAGAATTTTAAATAGCATTTTACAGATTTTTCATAAGCTTGTGATGATGTATTAGTTTCAAAGATAAATAGGGATGAGATAAAGACTTCAGGTCTTGCTTTCAAAGAATTTTATAGTTCCCACCCTGGGCTCCTTTGTGATGATATGAAGAATTAGTTTTTAACTTCTCTTCAAATTAGCATTTGTAAATTTTTAATTTTTTGCCTTGCTTTTATACGAGTTTCAAAGGAAATTTTATCATGTTATTTCAGTTTATCTTTTAAAAAAAGTAAGATCATTCACATATTTACTGCTATCCCATGAAATTAGATTAGAAAAGAAGTAATTTATCAAAATTCACAAAGCTGATGAAAAACCAAAAATAATAAAACTAGAATTTCTACTTTCAAGCTCCCAAGCTCCTCCAGTAATACTTTATGTTCATTTTTCAGTAATTGTTTTTTAGTACTACTGAAAGTGAGCAACACAGGTTTGTCATAGTTACACAATTTCAAATCAGAAATCTTGTCTTGAAGTGGTACCCATCTGGTTTCCTTTACCTCATGCACACTTCTTGTGAGTGCTGAGCTAGTGAGTGCTCTTTAATTAGCTGTCAGTGGACAGGTGATTATTTTTGTTTTGCTCTTGTTTTCTTGTACCTAAATTATTAGTCTGATTTCCATTTTTGATGGCTATGAACTATCTGTGTCTCATAACTCACCATTATTTTACTATTTTTTAAGATGTAGTTAACTTTGGTTACTTTCGGCTTTGTTGATGATTTTTTTTTTCACTTCATCACTGAGCTCAGCATATTAATTTTCTTTTTTTTTTTTTAACATGCCAAAGACTTTTCCTTGCTCAGGGCCTTTGCATTTGCTATTATCTCTACTTAAAACATTCATCTTTCCACAAATTCATTGAATGACTTAAGTTCTTATATTTTGAATTTCATCTTTAAGTTATCATGGACCCTGAAATTTAGCAGCTTAAAACAACAGACATCTCTTATCTCAGGGTATCTGTGAGTAGGTATTTCCGGTATTGCTTAATTGAATGATATTGTCTCAAGGTCTCATGAGATTATAGTCTAGTAAGTGATGGTTAGGGCTGCAGCCTTGTGAAGACTTGACAAGGTCTGAAGTTCCAGGATAGGTCACTGTGTAGTTGGCAGGCTGCCTAAGTTCCTTGCCATGTGGTACTATGCATAGATCTGCTTAAGAGTTTTCACAGCTTGGGTAACTGTCATCTCACAGAATGAAGTATTCAAGAGACAGAAAAAGGAAGAAAGTAAATTTGCTTTTTTTAACACCACCTCAGGTATTGCTTCCACACATTCTGGTTGTTAAAAGAATTCACTGACCATATGAAGTGCTGGGATAGTGAATCCTTAGTATCAGTGTTTTCTTAGAAGCAACCAGTTAATTGGCAAAATTGGAAAAGTCAAATCCAAAAACACTGGAATCTAAAAAAAGCTGTAACAACTGGAGGAAGTACTTAATGAGGGAAAAGGATGCTAAGTTTTCAACATAAAATGTTGTGACATTTTTTCATATAGATTTGGCATCCACATTTTCTAACTCAGTATACCTTTTCATGTGGGGTGGGGGGTGATGGAAAGAAACACAGTGTCTTCAAGTGATGATGCTGGGACAGCTAGATAGCCATAGAAAAGGATAAGGTTGACCCTCTACCTCTTACCATACATAATGACCTTTTAATATAAGGTCTAATTGGATGGCTTACCAACCTAAGTATAAGAACTAGAATATTAAAGCTATTAGAAAAAAATGTAGTCTTTATGATGGTGGATTTTTCAATGAATTCCTAGATATGACACCAAAGCAAGAACATCAAAAGAAAAAGAGATCAATTGAAACTCTGTATAACCTAGAGTTAAAAAATGATATATAGAAAGGGAAAAAGTATTTACTACTTACGTAACTGATCAGGTCCTGTATCCAAACTATCTAAAGAACTCTGACAACTCAGCAACAAAAAGATCACCAACTAATTGAAAAGTAGGCATAGAATTTGAGTAACTATTTCTCCAAAGATATATGAATGACTAGCAAGCACATAAAATTATGCTCAAAATCACTAGTTATTAGAGGAATGTAAATCAAAATCACAATGAGATACCAACTTCATCCTCATACTGTATGCTATGATAAAAACAACAGAAATGTAAATAAAATAATCCAGGAAATAACAGGTTTTATTGAAGGTATGGAGAAATTGGAGCCTCAGACACTGCTTATGGGAATGTAATGGTACACAGTGACTGGAAAACAGGTTACGAAAAGTCAAGAATAGAATTGCCACACAATCTTGCAGAGTCCTCTTTTAGATGTCTACTCACAAGATTTGGAAACAGATACTAAACATTTGTATTTGTATGTTCATGGCAGCTCTATTCACAGTAGCCAAAGACTGAAACTACCAAATGTACATCACTGATGAATAGGTTACATAAGAATGAAATATTAACACATGCAGCACAGTAACTTAAAACGATAAAATATTGGACATTCACCTAACGGACAATCTGACAGTGTTAAATACTTTCAGAGCTAGTGGACATTAACAAACACCCTGGGGGCCCTGAGTTTAAGAGGAAGGGGAGTGGGAAAGGGACAAGGGGACACAAGGAATGGTGGGGGTAGTTTTTATCCGTGAAAAAGAAAAAAAAATAAATCATTAGTTTTATGATATTTAAAGTTCACTTCAATTAAATAAAAATAAATCATATAATCTGACCCACTGTCAAGCAAAGGGGAAATTGTTTTAAAAGTAACACTGACCTGTTGCTGCAGATTATTTACATTCTTTGTCTATGCATAACATACTTAATGCATCCTAAGTACTTCTCTCTGTCTCATCTTCACCCCAAGTATTATCTCTTTTAACATCAGCTCAAAGTCCATTATTTTATCTTCTAAATCACTTTCAGATAGAAGTGCCCTTGAACCCAGTTAATCTCAATCTGAAGACCTGTGTACTGAAGAAATGAGCTAATTGACCCCCACATCCAGAATACAGTGGTGGATCAAGTACAGGATTATCATTATAAACTATTCTGTTCAAATGGAGAGAAGACAGGAGGCACAATAACCAGCAGGGCAACAGCCACTAAGGCCATGTCATGTTTGGAATCTTGTCAAGAAAGTGTTTGAAGTTGCTTGATTCACTCAGTTCTATTCCTGCCCTGAGATGATTCTTGGAGTTTATCTTTAAATTATTAGCTTGGGATTCATTTTTCTCTTGCTTGTTGAATTTCTAACATAAAATGAAACAACTAAATTCTTGTAGAGGTACATATCTCTTGATGTTCAGGCCAAGTTATGTCATTAAAGTCTCAATCTACTTTTCATAAAGTCAAATATTTTTACAAAATTAACATTCATTCATTTTTCAATAAATCAAACCAGACTTTGATATAGGTATATATAAACTACAGACACATGGAACTTTTTCTTGTTCTGATTTCAGATTATGCTAATTTATTTGCAACATTCAAGATATAAGCATGTGTTTCAGTAATTTATTAATTATATACTGAATGGTATGTATTCATATAGTTCTACTTAATCAGTGATTTTTTTAAAAATTAATTTCAGGTAGCATATGGCTTGTTGAAATATGTGAGTACTTGAATAAGTATTTAAATAATCATACAGTGTAAGAGTTCATGCTTACTCTTTTTAAATAAAAGAACAAGGTAGCAGTCCAGATGTGGTGTATTGGATGTTCTTTAAAAACTTATTAAATTTATGATTTAAAGCTTAGGATGTACCATTGCCAAGTTGTCATTTAAAAAATGAATTTAAAGATTGATAAGTAATTGTCTAGAATTGCTTTATCAATGGAGCTCAAGATTTTCCGTGTGGAGCACAGTGTTAAGTGAAAATATGAGGAACTGAACAAATGTAAAGGAGTTTTAAGTGAAATGTTGAATAAAAGGAAGTTCTCTTGATACTCAGTTTGCAGGAGGTCACTTTTATCATGTGTTAGCCCTTTTATTTTCACTTTCATTTAAAAAGTTTCGTTTTCATATTAATTTAGGAGTGCTCAAAAATGTTCTGTTTACTAACTGGCCTTTGACTGTGTTTTAAAGCTTCTCTATTTGGAAGAGAGATCAGGATTTTTCTGGTTAATTCTTTATGGTTCAAACTCTAAGTTTGTCAGACTGTCGAAAGCTTACAGTCTGAGAAATGGCATATCTCTTTTAAATGTGATTCACTGAAACAGTAATTCCTAAGCATGGGTACAGGAAGAAGTACTAGGATGCCTTGAAAAATGTGCTCTCCCTACAATGATGATACAACCTCTCGGTGAACAGAACGTCTTCTTTCACCTTATTCTTTAATAAGGGAGCTTCAGATCATTCTTCCTCTTGAGAACCTTTTGAACCAGTAAATAGTTAGAACACTATTAGAATTAACTCAGGTCAGTCCAGAAGACTCTAATTGATTAAATTATGGAGTTGGTGGAGGTAGCATTTATCTACAGGCCAATTAGATGCTTAGACTTCAGTTCTGATTCTGTTCCCTTGTATCTCTATATTATTGGATAAGTTATTTACCTCTCTGCTTTGGTTTCAGCATCTGTTAAAGGATGATAATGATATATATATCATATATATCATATGTATATCATATATGTGATATATATCATATATAATGGTAAATATACCTTCATAGAATTGTTATGATATAATAAATAAATAGCACTTTGAATAGTTCATCACACATAATATGCTCGATAGTTTTGCTTTCATTTTTATTAATGCTACTATTGTACCACCAATACTGTTATTATTAAAACATTTTAGCTAGGTTTTCTGTATTTATGATTGTTTCATTTGTTTAGATTTTGCTTTCTTTGGAGGTGGTTTACTACTACTAGCACTGCTACTTTTTAAATGCTGAAATGACAGGTTGAACCAGTATATGTTCAGATTTTCTAAATATTTAAAAACAAATTTTAAATGACCAAATATATTTAGAGGCGTTGGTAGAGATTTTAGTGAACCTACTACAAATTATTGAAAATATATTTAAAGAAAACTGGTAATTAAAAAAATTTTCTGTTCCTTCTTTAAAAGTAAATCAGATTTGCTAAGAAGCATTTATATTTAAGATAAAGTTATCATTCCGAAATTGAAGTCTTTATTGTATCTCTCATTTTTCTGTCTAATTTAACTTTTTAAAACCCTCACTCAATACTTATATAGTTATAACAATGTGGATATTGTCCACAAAAAAAGTCATGTGTGATTCTCTGTTCTTTTTGTTTTTATGGATTACTGTAAGTATTACTTGGTTCATGTTTTGTTATTCTTGGTATTAGTTTTTCTTTGTATTTTTGAGTAATCTGTCCCCAATACTATATTCCTGAATTCCGTAGGAATTGTAAACTCTTCTGTGATTTCAAAGAATATTTACTAGTGCTACAGTTTTTGCTTGATTCATTCTTTCTCTTGCCTGTGTTTTCCTCAAATACGAACTGATTACTTTTGACAAATTTCTTTCTCCTTTTTTCTGTAATGGATCCCCTGTTTTTTGGATCTTGTCTTTCTATTTTATCTCCTTACTTTGATTGATAATATTTTTCAATAGCGTCTAGATATTAACACTCATTTTCAGATCTTGCATACATGACCATGTCTTTATTGTGCCTTTACTGTTTGTTGATTGAAATAAAATTCTGCATTGGAAATAATGTTCTCTTAAAATCTTGATAAAAGATTTCTTTTTCTTAACTGAGCAGTAATGATAAAAAGAAGACAGATAGCATTTGATGACTAAATCCTTGAATGTTACATGGAAACTTTTTGGTTTGTCACACATTCCCTGTTACTTTAAACTTTCATGATAATGTGTCTTGCTGTAGATCTTTTTCTTTTCATTCTGGGTAATTTTATTTTTGTTATTTTGTGATAATTTCCTTACATACTTCCCACTCTCTTTTACTTCTAAAATGCAACATTACAAGAAATCAGGACAATTTAAGGCAAGTCATACCAAATTAGTAGTTTAATAATAATAAATTATTTTTCTGAATCATTCTGTGTTTTACAAATTAGTGTTCTCTAGATATTGAGCAAAGGTGTAGTCTTAGTACCCAGATTTCATCATACAAGAAAATTGCTGAGTACATTGTCACCATTGTCTTATACTGTGTTTACCTTACCATCCACATCTGTGAAATCAAGGTTGTTTTGCCACCTTTCCTTATTTTCACTCATAACTTATCTTACTTTCCTTTATACCATGAAATTTACTTCATTTTTGGGATTTGTTCCACTTTTAGAGATTCATTTGGTTAATAACTGCTACTTAAAGCATAGAGGAACTGAATATTTTGTAGAATATGGTGGAAAGTTTGGGATGCATATTTTGGTGACTTGTTTTTATTGAAAATTTCTTCTATTGAAATTCTAGAGTTGTGAAATTCTTCATACTGAGTCACTGTATTATAAAAGATATTTCTCTTAGATATTCAGTATAATGCTTGAGCCTATTGTGGATCTTGCTTTTTCCTTATTAATAATGTGGTTTTCAGAAAATTTATGAACTGTAGCTATATCAACTTAAAATTTTTCCAAATTTAATTTGCTTCTTTAAAAGTTCAACTTACTAGAGTTGGAGAAATATTTCTGGCCTAAACTTAAAGTTGATATTTCCATCAACACATTTTAATGTATCTTTAGGAAAGGGAACCAGTTTATGATAACCATTTTAAGATATATTGTTTTTTTAAATTTTCAATGCTATACATCTGTGTCATGGGTAACTATTATAAACAAGCCTCCTTAAATACTTTTTATTTGAGAAAGGTATAAGACATGATTGGAAATGCCTTATGAATTTGATTTTTATACCTATTATAGAAAAAACTTGTCTGATGAGAATATATCTTGACAAATTGACATGTTTTGATAGGTGCTGAGGTAATTGTACAGATTTTTAAAATTAAACAAATTGCAAACAGAGATTTCTGCAGCAGGTTAATCCCAATATCAATGTTTTTTGTGTTAGTTTAAGCATTGTTGAATATGACAAAGATCTTCTATTTTTGGCATTTCTGAACATGTGATATACATTTAGTGCTGAGATAGGTCAACTGTATTACATACTAAGAAAGAATTTTTTTTTCTAGATGTCGGGAAGATATTCCCAAATTCCTACCATGAACTGACTAAACAACTTGTTTATATTTGTTGCAAATACCTGAATTGTGTATAGAATGACTACTTTTAAAAGAGTGTCTACTATTAAATTTGCTATTATATTCAATAGTTTTAAAATATAACATTTTGTTGTTACCTCAAATAATGTTACAAATGGTATAAAGCAAATCTCTGTGATTTGTTTCTGCTACATAAGAGTTTAAAATGTATTGACCAATTGTATATCATTTTTAAAAATAGAAGATTCTTCTGGGCATTCTTTGTGGTTTATGTGTACAGTGGAGCACTACTCAGCTGTAAAGATAAACTCTTGACTTTTGCAGCAACATGGCTAGAGCTGAACAGGATTATGCTAAGCAAAATTAGGAGAAAGATAGATACTGGATAACAGATACTTATATGAGGAATATAAAGAAACCAAACGCTGAGTCAGGTGTAATCAAGCCAATGACAAACCTAGCACTCTGGCTGTAAATTGAGATTACTTCCAGAACGGGAGGGAGAAGGAGAGCAAAGTGGGAAGGAAGCACAGTGGACTCTGGTGAAGGACTTTCAGTGCTCTAGTAGTGGGTGTGGTGATGTGACATACACCTGAAAGGTGTGATCCTATATATCTAAATCATAAACATGGCTGTAAACCAATGTTACTGCAGTTTTAAAAAATGAAAAAAAAATTTCCAGTAAGTATTTTCTTGTCATTACAAAATATTGTGTAAGTGAATCACTTACAGTCTGTGTATGTTAGTTACCTGTAATGGAAAAATGGTTCCATGGGTTTTGTGATCATATGTAAAATACTTGAACCATTTGACTGCTTTCAAAGAAAGAAATAGTCATTTTCTTTCACTCTGAGAAAATTTTTATTTAATTGGTATAAGTTGGGTTTCAGGCTCAGATTTTTTAAATCTACTAGTTGGTTCTGACATAGAGTAAGAATCACTGATCTATAGGTTATGTGGTGATAATAACATACTCAGTAATGTTTATTCAAATTACAAAGTGAGGGACTTGGTCTTTTTTAAATTATTTTTGAATATTTTAGATTTATAGGAGAATTGCAAAAATCATACAGTTTCCAGGCCCTCTCATGTAAAAACCCTTTTATTAGTCTCATACTAGTACAATGCATTGTTGCAATTAGTGAATCAGTATTTTATACATTGTTTAAACTAAAATCTTTCCCTATCTAAATTTAATTTTTACCTAATGAACTTTTTATGTTTCAGGATCCATCTAGGATATATAAAATTTAGTTGGTGTATTTTCTTAGAGTCTTGATAGCGCTGTTTCACATTGTCAATGCTTCTGATGACCTTGAGAGTAATTAATACTAGTTATTTTGTAGAATACTCCTTAGTAGGAGTTCATTGGGATTTGTTTGATGTTTCTTTACTTATTGTATAGCTTTTTTATGAAGGTAACATTAATTTAGAACATTTTATAATTTAGGATTATAGACTCATACCTCTTCAGATTATGCCAAGCCCATCACCAAAGCATCAATAATCCTCCACCATACTCCACTGGGCCTCCTCCCTTTTGCTCCCTATCCTCCAGGTCCCCCTTCAGTAGTGCTAATTTTGCAGTCAGGTTTTTTAGGTTATGCTGTGGTTTAGTTTTATGGTTCCTTTGTTTCACTACCCTAAAAAATTCCCTGTGCTCCACCTCTTATCTCTCTCCCGCCCTGAATTTTGTGCAACCACACATATATTTACCATTGATAGTTTGGCCTTTTCTAAAATGTTATATAGTTGAAACCCAACAGTATATAATGTTATATAGTTGAAACCCTACAGTATATAACCTTATTAGACAGGCTTCTTTCATTGGGCAACATGCACTTAAGATTCACTGTATTTTTGTGATTAGTAGTTCATTTTATCACTGAATATTGCCTTGCTGCATGGAGCCATCTCAGTTTTATCCATTTACCTGCTGAAAGACATCTTGATTTACCTCTTGTTATTGAAAATCATGAGTAAAGCTTCTCTAAACTTTTGCATGCCTGACTCTGTTTAGATGTAAGTTTTCAGTCACTTGGGTAAATACCTAGGACTGTAATTGCTGGATCTTATGTTATGTTTAGCTTTGTTATAAGCTGCCAAACTCTGTTTCAAAGTTATATACCATTCAGATTTCCTACCAACAATAAATGAGATATTATGTTGTTTAAGCATCATCACCACAATTCATATTGTCATAATTTGCATTTTAGCCATTCTGGTGTTTAGCAATATTTCATTATTGGTTTAGTTTACAGTTTCTAAGCACAAAGATATTGGATGCTTATTTACCATTTAACTTTTTTAGACTTCATTACTATCCCCATTTTAAAATTGTTTTGCTTTTTTTATTGTTGATTTTTAAGAATTTTTTTGTTTTTTTGTTCGCTTTCCACCTCCATCTTTCGCTTTGATAGCTTTAATTCTGCAGTCAGATTTATAGAATTTGTTTTGGTTTAATTTTGTCTGTTCCTTTGTTTTGTTTCTTTAAATTCCATATGTGAATGAAATCATCCAGTATTTTTTAAATAAGTTTTCTTTTTTTAGTTTTAACATCACCATATTAAAACCTGTTTTCTCATGGATCTGTATTTGGTATTTTATCTATAATGTTAATACCAAGTCAAGTTTATATAGATTTTCTTGTCCATGTTACAATGAGATCTCTGTTCCGTTTTGAATTAATTTTCATGAAAGTTGTGAGTTGATGTAGGTCTTTTTTATTTATAGCATTACCTTTTGTGCTTTTTTCAAAGATGAGTTGATTGTATTTATTTGGGTTTGTCTCTGTACTCTGTTCTGTTCCATTTAACTGATTTATGTGTCTATTCTTTTGTTTCTGTTACATTGTCTCAAAATCTTATAGGAACCTCAAATTAGATCTTAAGGATCTTCCAGCTTTATTTTTTCTTATTTCTATATTGGGTTGACTCTTCTAGTCCTTTTGTCTTTGGTTATAATATTTAGAATTACTTTGATATTTGCAGATTAACTTGTAAAATTTTTACTGGAATTAGATTGATTCTCTGCATTGTCAGAAATGTAGCACTAATAAGTCTACTAATCCATGCACATGGAATTTTCTCAGTTTATGTAGTTCTTTAATTTCTTTCATCAGCATATGTAGATTCTGTACATGTTTTGTTAGAAGTGTTTCTCACTTTCTTTGTTTACTGGTGCTATTAAAAATGTTTGTTATTTTAAATTATAAATTCGAATTGTTGCCAGTATATAGGAAAACAAATTATTTTTGTATAATGCCATTTTATCTTTTGACCCTTCAGTACTCATTTATTCCAGAAACTTTTATAGATTCTTTGATCTATAAAATCTTCTATGTAATCATGTCACTAGTGCCTAAATGTAGGTTTATAACTTTTATTTTTCTTGTTTTACTACACTGACTGCACCTCAATTTTGTTTGAATGTTTTTTTCTGTGTCCTCATGAGGTTTGTCTTTTTTTCCTTTTTCAGAGGATCTTTTTTACATTCATAAGTAGTGTAATAATACTTTTTATTTGCCTACAAGAAAATTGCAATCTAGTGAGTGAGGCAGAAAAGTAAACTGACTGATTATAGTGCAGTGTTGTCAAGTTCTGTGACTAAGGTATGGGCAAAAAATGACATTATTGTTGTCTGTTCATTTTCTGACTTTCTACCTCTTTAACAGTCCTCTTCTCTGCTTTCCTTTTTAGTCAGTCATGTTATTCTTTTCTCTTACAGTCTTTTTCCTCAACATAAAAAATGAGTTATAATTTGATTATTTAAAAAGTAAGAAGAAAATTATTTGCAGTCATATTTCATGATGACATAGCCAGAGCCTTTGTTTCTTCACTTCAACACACTACATTGTTTCCCACTGTTCATTACACTGTGGCCAAAATACCCTCCAGCAGGGCTGTCCTCAAGGCAACTTTCTAGCTAAGGTGAGATCACTGTTGCACATAAGTTTAGTGTCCGTGGGTCACTCAAATTGTTTTTTGTAGCAGGCGACAGGAGATGCAGCTTTTAAACCCAAGGATGAACTCAGGCAGCTAGAGAAGAGGAGGCTTTTTGTAGTTGGTGGTTAAGCCATAGACAAAGATGGAATTGTGTAAAAAAGTTGTTTCTTTCAACCGCGTTTCCCTGCTTCACTTCTTTTCCTTGAGGCATCATAATAGCCATTTATTGTGTTGGAAAGGCACTGGAAAGGGACAGGGAACCTTTCCTGATGTTCCCCCAAGCTTCCACTGAACAAGTGCCCCTCTGAGTTCCCATGGCATCCTGTGTTTACAGTCAAGAATATTTGTCTTGCCGCATCTGTCTACTTTCTAACTAAAGTCACAAACTTCTAAATTTCTCAAGAATAAAGACTATTTTATAGTATACTGCCTGGCACACACTAAGTATTTGTTATATAAATATTTAATTAATACTTGTTGAATGAATCAACAAAAGTTTGTATAAAACTGTAATATGTAATACTGTAAAACTGTAATACATTTGTATAAAACTTTACCCCTGGTTATTAGCATATCGTCTCAAGGCTATCAACACAATGTGTGTGTATTTCCATTTTTAAAATAAAAAGGTACATAACTAGTACATGAAGTACTTTTTCAGTAATGCTTAAGTTAAGCATGTAATGAATATTAGATTTGAGAGGGGTAATTGTTTTTTGCAATCCTAATACTCCTCTACCCCAGAATTTTGTTTGTATCAGGAGTTTCAGTAATGTAAACTGCATGTTAATATTGTTACTTTAATGTGCTTCAAGCAATCCTCTGATTTGCATGTTTTGAAAATTGATTTCATGATATTTCTGTTTATATAAGTCATGCTTTTTTACATTTTAAAATTATTAAAATTAAAATTAAAATTACATTTTAATATTTCTATTTGCCATTAAGCACAATATAATAAGACATAAAAGGACTAAGAGAAAAAAAAGTGAGGAAAAGTTTTAGCACTTAGTTATATATATTTGCTCCAGGGTCATAAGGTAGACAATTAAAATATTTCTTTATTAAAAAAAAGATAAAATTATGAAGGTACTTCCTGTTGTATGTTCTTATCTGGAATTAAGTACTACTCTTGGGGATCCTGCTCTTCCATGAAATCATTAGAGAGGTTTTTGAGAGTAAATAGGGTGTCCCTTAAGAAATATAATACAGTGTATTTAAAAATACCACTTATAACATGGCAGTGATTTTAGTAATTTGAAATATATCAGTTTAAAAAAATAGTGACCTTTAATCTTTTTTGGAATTAGTATGGTAGTTAACGTAATAACCCTATTTTATGAAGCTGTTTTATTCAAGTATCCAGTCAGTGAAATTTGATTTTGTTCTAGTTTTTGTCTTTGGTGCCCTCTTGTGGAAATTTTATAAAGTGCTTGGAAAACAAATTTTTTTAAGGTGTTATTTTTATCTTAAAAGTTTGATTTTATAATCTTTATATTTTGTTAATCCTTTGACATGCTTTTGGCTATAAGAGAAAAGAGAAAAGTCATGGCTCAGATTGCTTTTACTTTTTAATTTACTCTATTGTATATTAGTATTGTGCACAGGGGATGTAAGATAATCTTTTGTTTGGAAACTTTTTATATAATGCCAAGAACTTGTGCAGTCTTGCATCATGGAGCCTCTGAAGTCCTGCCCACACGCCTTCTCACCATTTGGTCTTGTTGTACTGATGAACAAGTCTTTTATGACTTTTGGAGATCTCAAAAGCTTTGATGCAATTTTAAAACATGCCTGTGAACATGTAAAAAGTTAGGATGCATAAAGACAGAAGTTTCTGTTTGTTAAAGAAGGTATGTTAAAGACAGCAGCTGTATAAGCTATTATGCTGGTTTTATAGTGAAATAGATGGACCACCTACTTACAGCAATGAAAAGACAATTTATTCTTTGTACACATTTTCAGATACTTCAAATCTTGCTTGTTTTTAATTTGATGATTACTAGTTTATTACCTCACCATTGAAGTGGTACTTAAGGGCAGCTATTTTAAGGACAATATTTTTGATATGTTCTTAACTTAGTTGAACTGAACTTTATACTGACGAGACTTAGAGGTGCTGGTTGATCCTGCTGTGGACTATTTCGCTTATGATACAGAAACAGTAGATGCTGCAGGGTGTACTGATAACAGGGTCAATGGGGTAAGTGCTATCCTTTTCCATATTTGGAAATAAAGCTTGAAGAGTCTGTTGAGTCACACCAGTAATTTCACCTTGCTGCAGAAGAGACTATTTTAATTTAATGGTATGTAGAACTCGTTCATGATGTGAGACATTCTGGAAAATGTACACTCTTGTTCTTTGAGTTTTGCCTTTTCTAACTCACCAATGTTTAAGTGTATTTTTTTTGATACAAGTTATCATATTACATAACACCAATCCTTGAGTTTAGCTACACATTTAAAAGTAAAAAACTCCTGCCACTGTTTTCTTTAATTTTATGCTTTTTCTTGAAATTGCACTGCATATTTCTAGTAGATTTGTTGCTTGACCTTTTCACTGCAGCTAAAAAGCAGATCCCAATGACTTCATCATAGCAAATTCCTTTTAACTCTTTTTTTAAATGTGTGATGGGGGTACAGTTTACAAATAACTGGCATTTTCTGATTTGTTTTCTGTCCATCTATTCAAAATAGAATCTTTTAAAGGTTTCTTTCTAATTTTAGTTTGGTCTCTTTCAATTCAGACTATAGCGATTATTTTTGATCTATTGTATCTGACAGTCTCACTGTAAATCGTGTTAATTCTTCTTTCTCTAGGGTCACAGGGTCACCTACCTGAGCTAGGTAACTTATTTATTCATTGATTATCTTTTGGATTATGAGCTCAAGTGTAGCTGGATTTCTAAGAATAATATGGAATCTGGGTTGAAGGTAGACTATGTGTCCCTCGCAGGTGCATTTTTGTATGTTTTCAACTTGCATTGGTTTCTTAGTGTGGGGTTCCTCAGCATGGGTAATGTTGGAAAATCCAAACTTATGTCTATGCATTTGAAATGATACACCCCACCTCTTGCTCCCCATCTTTGCCCATAACCCTAATAGGGTAGCCAAGTTTATGTATCATCTCCTATGCCTAATTTTTTTTTTTTGGTCACCAAATTTTTTTGCTTGCCCTTTCACCGTGCAGATAGACCTTCCAAATCCCCACCTTTATTAAGGGGGTTCAGTTCTATTTTGGAGGGGACCCTAAAACTTGACTTTCCTTCCCTTCTATCTGCTTAAATGGATGTCCTGTCACCACCCGCCCCTGCATCACATACCCCTAAGGCAGCCCATGGATTAGTTTAGCTTATTTTTCACTCTGGCTCCAGTTCTGCTTAGTTGTCCTTGGGGATTTCCTATAAGGTCTCAAAAGGTCAGTTATACATTTACAGTATATTTATTATATTTGTTGTTAGCTATTTCATTTTCATGCCTTAATTAGTACCTCTAAAATGCTTTGAAGTTATTTGGACAACTATAATACTGCAAATTTCTTTCCTGTGTAATTGATTCACTTATATATCCTGTACATTCTTTTTAAAAAAAAATTTTTATGCTGTACTGGAATGCATAATCATTAGAATTGTCTAGTTGAATCAAACCACTGCTCTTTTCTGATTGTGAACTATTATGTAATTATATTAGCAATAAAGAAGTAATTTAGTATGTTAAGAGAAAGTAATTAGAATATTTCCAATACACTATTTAAGGAATAGTTTATTTTATAAATAGTCTAACGTCATAATTACTCCCCAAAATGTTTTTGGAGATATACCTAAAATGAGTCATATGGTAGTCGAGTACTTTAAAAATTCTTTAAGGTAGTAGATGTTGCAAATGTAAAGATACCTAATGTGGTCTCTGATTTCTGATTATTTCTCAGATTGTTATAACATAAATCTCTTAGCAGTGGAGTAGGATTTCCTAATAATGTTTTCAAATATTTGTATTCCATGTGGATTTTATGATTCATAACCTGGATTATCATCAGTGCTCTGTTTTGCATTCCTGGCACATGATGACCACTGATTGAAAATGCTATTATATTCCTTACTGGAATTGGCTGCTTTCTACAGTGGAGAAGCATCTGTTCTGCAGACCTTTTTCTATAAAGTATCAACATGTTTTTCTTTGAGTTTTCTTTTTTGAGAAATAACCGAATCTATAGAAACGAAGCATAACTTTGGGAAAAACATTATAAATAACTAAATATAAATATGAAAGAAATATCAAATAAAATTTTAAAAATAATCAAAAATACCAAGATATTTTGAGTTAATGAGTCTTAAAAGAGTAAATATTGTTGAATGGTTTCAGCAATATCATCACATCATTAGTTTGAATTTTCTAACTTTGTATACGTTCTCACCCCACTGTGCTTTATTTGAATGCCACCACTAGTCAGAAAATTGAATGTTTGCTCTATTTTTTATGCACTTTTTGTTTTCAGTTTTTAAAGTTAGTATCCTTTTGCAAAGTGATTATGAAAGTAAAAATGATATTCAATAGAAGTGATCCTTTGCAAACGATTCAATTTTTTATTAATTTTATAGATTACGACAGTTGTGTGAATCTAGAGATACAAATTTCATTATTCCTTGGTGGATTCAATTCTAATATAGAATATACTTAGGGAAACCAAAAATGTTACTTCACACCCACCAGATGTTTTGTTTCTTGTTAGTTTAATGGTCAGCACACTGAATCTTTCAAAGATAAGAGACAAATGACTCACATATATGAAAATAGACCTAGTGTTTGGGAAAAACTAGTTGCAGCTATAATAAAAAAATTAACTAGCAATTTTTTTTAAAGAGCTGATAGAGAGCCAATGTTTTTTCTCCTTCCCCAGTGGGATCTACTGAAAAAATAAATTCCAGCGTTTTTATATTATTTTGACTAAATGTAGTTCAGTTTATTTATGTTTGTTCCCATTTCTTCATCTCTTAGCAAAAAGAGACATGCTCTAGCTTTCCTGCAATACTAGTTATATTAGACTTGAAGAGTGCTGTAGAAAATTTTTAAAAGCCTACACAATTGAAAGTTAGATCTTCAAGTTTAACGTCAGAATCAGTATCTAGTTATAATATCTGCTCTTCCACTTAATTTATTATAACTTTGAACAAAGTATTAAACCTACTTGAATGTCATGTTATCATTTTCACAATTGGAATAGTAGTATTTCCCAAGGTTAATAAGAAGTTTGAGAATGGTCTACAAAAGTCCTTAGTATAGTTCATTAACTCACTGATTAATGATTGTGAGTTGTCAACTGAATAATTACAACTTATAGCATCCCCTCCCAGACTCTTTAGTAGCCATTCTGTATTTTATAATAAGTTAGTTTAAATGAAACTCTGCACTAGAACCTTACTTAACAATAGTTCTGTACTTTGGCGCTACCTCATAGTGAGGGTCACTGAGTAGATGCTGTAAGGAATATACAGCTCTGTACTGGACACCAGGAATATAGCTAATAGCTAGTAGGGTCAGACTACTGCCATTATGGAATTCAGAATCAAATGGGAGATTTAACAAGTGTAGTATACAGACATTTACAGAATTGTGTGATTAGGGCATGATCAGCATGGGCACATGTGCTTTGACAGTATAAAAGTATGACACCTATTTCAGACTTAGGATGTTTGTGTTGAGAAAGGATGTCTGCTTGTAATTCTGTAAAGGAATTGTAAGATAAACTCTCATGCTGATTTACATTACATATGTGTTATATATCTGCTCTGTTCATTAGTAAAGGCCAGCTTCCTCTGTGAGACTTTCTTGTTAGAGACAGAGGTGAGGCTTTTCTCTTGGCACTCGCAGTGTACTTTGCCAGTACATTTGTTTTTATACCGCTTAATCATGTCTTGTATCAGGTTAATGGCCCAATGAGGCTTTCTTAGGTCTCTGATTCATTAAAAAAACAAAATGGAGCAAAACCATTTCTAATTCATCTTTATGTCTCCAGTGCTATCCACTTCTCCTCATGTCATGGATATACAGTAAATGCTTGTTGAATGGGTTAATAAGTAATAATATAATTCAATTTATTCATTAAAATTTTTTCTTATCAAATACTGACTGTGCTAGATGTTCTGAGCATTATGGAGTTATCAGTAAAAAGATATCTCTGTCTTCATCAACCTTATGTTCTACAGATAGAGAATGTAGAGTATGTGCTGTGAAGAACAGAGCAGTGGAAAATGATGAGGCTTCAGTTTTTCATTGGTGATCACAGAAATCCTCACTAAGGAGGTGACATCTAAATAGAGACATGAGTTAAATAAAGGATCATGCTGTCTTGTGAAAGAGTATTCCTGGCTGTGAGAGATCAACCTAGATAGAGGCTTGGAGGAGGAGTATGTGCTAGAATGCTCAAGAAGCATCAAAGGTGACCAGCATGACTGGAGCTTGATGAGTGAGAATGAATGTGATAGGAGATGGGATTGACAGATATGACTGAAACAGATCACATTTTGTCCATGCTAAAGATTTTGGATTTTATTCTGAGTGATAAGGGAAGCCAAATACTGGTTTTTGAGCAACAGTGTATTCACCATAATGTAATTTATCTTTTCAAAGAGTCAGTGTGCCTGTTGTGTGGGGGTAACCTGAAGGGGGAAAGAATGGAAATAGGTTAAAACTGTAAGAAACCATTTTAATAGTACAAGTGAGGGAAGACTGTGGCTTGAGCTAATATGGAATAATTTCTATGGGACTTTTTGGGAATAGGAACTGAGACATACACTGTTAAAATTTTGAGTTTGTACCTCTAATTTACGCATTTTAAAAGACCAAAATTCTTATGTCAGTAAAGTACATATATTTTGTGATACAAGGGATTAATGAATTTTAGAATTAGTTTAGTCCCAGTTCTACTTTCCTAGCTGTGTAAACTTGTAAAAAAAATCTCTGTGGACCTTAGTTTTTTCAAATATAAAATGAGAGGTTTTGTTGTTAAAGGTCTGTGATCTTATAATTCTGAAAATATAAATACATACTGAATGCTATATGGAATACTGAATAGAATACTAGTAGATTCAGAAGTAGTATAAACACCCTTATTCATAAAATGCTTAGGTTTACACACATACACACTGGAGTATTAGTCAGCCTTACAAAAGAATAAAATTCTGACACTTGCTACAACTTGGATGAACCTTGGAAACATCATGTTAAGGTAAAATAAGCCAACCAGTCACAAATGGTTCTGTTTATGTGAGTAGAGGTTACAGGGTTTTGGGGGTAAGAGGGAATTGAGTTATTTTTTAATGGACACAGAGGATCTATTTGGGATGATGAAAAAGTTCTAGAAATTTGTGTTGGTGATGATCACATGAAACTGAAAATGCCCTAATTGCAGTTGAATTGTTCATTTAAACATTATAAAATAGTAAACTTATGTTAGGTATATATCATATGTTTTAAAAAAACTAGTGGCCATTATGCAAGTTCATAAACATTATTGCTCCTGTATAACAAGGTCATAATAGAACTCATGTGCTTTGTCTTTAATGTGCTTTTATCTTTTCACCATTTTGTTAAGCACTTTCTGATAATTTACCTATCGTAAAACCCTTACTTTACAAACAGCTTTTAGCCATCTATTTCAGCAATTAATTTCAGCTACTTGAGCTTTATTTACCTAATGTTTTAGGTTCTTTTGGATAACTCTGGTTCTTAAAATATGTGTGACCGTCTATAAATTTTATAGTGACAGGTTTGGTTTTTTTTTTTTTAATGCTTGCATTGTTGTTAAAAGTTAATAAATCCAAATGTTTTAGAAAAGTCTTCCTATGCTCACAGGATGAAGATGAGCTGGATTCCCACACCATGGTGAAGACAAGCTCGGAAAGTGTGGGCACGATGCGGGCCACAAGTACAATGAGTGAAGGGGCCCAGACCATGATTGAACATAATAGCACAATGTTAGAATCTGACTTGGGAACTATGGTTATAAACAGTGAAGATGAAGAAGAAGAGGATGGAACTATGAAAAGTATGTGATTTTTCCCTCATTGATGTTAATTTTCTGTTTTGCAAGTAACCTTCTGTAGAATCCAGAATGATTCTCTGTTCTTTTTTTAATCAGCTATGGAAAATTTTGTTCCTTAACTTTACTTAACAGTAAAAATGAGTGTGGCACAAATAGACCTAAAAGTGTTTTAATATAGCAGGAAGCAATGCATCTTTAATTTAGGGTTCTGAAACTTTTTTTCTGTGTAAGGATGCTAGCCCATAATTTAATTTAATTTACAAATTTAGAGATAAAAAGATAGTGTTCCTAACATTTACTTTGCAAATTAAAAAGTGAACCTAAAATTCTGTTCCAGTAAATACAACTTAATATTATTTCATGTTGTCTAAATTATCAGTTAAGCCACAGTGACAGAGGGCTGCAAGCTAAGGTCTGTGGCGGGAAAGGAGGAAACATGAGAAAGAAGGATCAAGAGTCAGGAGTAACTCACTCAGAAATTCCGTTCAGTGCGTATTTACTACTGCTTGTCACGTCCTGTGCCAGGCACAGCGCCAGGGTGCTTGCAGAGGCTCGAATGACAGCGGAGGCATTTTCTCTGATCTCCATTGCTAACAGAGTGAAGGCAGAGGTACTTTCACCAGCTTTTCTTTCTCTCTCTTTTTCTTCTTTATATACATACTTTTCAAGATTGTAGTTAACAGTGTGGGGCGTTGTGACTGCATTGTGATAGGCAAAGCAGCAGATCGCTTACCTTTCCATACCTATTGACCTTTCTCTTCCCCTACCACTTTGCTTGTGTGTGCTTCATGATGAAGCCTAAGTACTAGGCTGTTTGCTCCTGCACCACCCTGATTCTTTATAGCATAGAAGCAGCAGTACATGTCTTTTTGCATTATAGAACCTAGAAAGTTATATTTAATTATGGATATTGTTAAATGAATACAGGTAGATACTTTCTCCCTGGCATAAGGTTTACGTTCTCTTTGTGAAATACAAGTCATGTTAGATCATTGTAATTTAAAGCAAGATGTATGATAACTTAACCATGTGTCATGCTTCAAAATGATAGCACAGACCTCAACATATTTTGGATAGTGACTTTTAACTTTGGTAGCCATGACGTATTGATATACTTATGTCTTAAGTATGATTTTGGTTTTCCATCACAGAGACACTATTGAAAAACCATTTTTATGTTGAACAGATATGATTTGTATAATTGTAGTGTGCTATGTACTTCAGTTAATTTTAAATTCCAGGAGCCAACTCTCCACAGTTAAGTTTTGACCATTTGTATAACATTGTATAATGTGGGAACTCCAATGTTCTGAAAATTCGAATCCAGTGATGTTAGTGTAACCTCAGGAGGGATTGTCTTACTGTAGTAGAGCAGTAGTAAAGAACATGAAGTTATTGAGACAGAACTTAACTTTTCCTGACACCACTGTTAACTCCAGTTTTGCTTTCCTTGTGATCTAACTTTTCCTTGAAGTTTCTTAAGTTGGTTGCAGTGAGCACTCAGATCACATGAGTTATTGCCTGATTTACTAATGTGTCTCTGTTTTTTTGTTCTCTAAAGAAATTCTAGTGTATATATTTTTTCTAGTGTATATTTTAATTTTCTAAAATCTCAAATTTTTTACACTAAAGATTCTGAATTCCATCATTTTTTTCATGGAGTTTCAAATGATTTTCCTGATAAACATAATATTCTCATGTTTACTTATGCTGTAATACCTGTATTCACACATTAGGGATTATAGCCCTATTTTTTCTTTGTACCTCAAGAGGTGTGGTGCTTTCACTTTAAGAAACAAAATTATTAAAAGATAAAAGGTAATTTAAAGGGAAGTAGAGAAAAGTGACAAATATTTTAAAATATCTTTTTTTTAAATTCATTTTATTGATTTGTCACAATTGTGCATTAATTGATCCCTCCTTCTCCCACCATATCCCCCTCTGTATCCCCCTTCCTCCTCCCTCCATATCCCCCCTCTATATCTCCCCTTCAGTCACTCCTCCCATTTTTCTGCAAATTGTTGTTTGGTTAAGTTGATGTTTAGTTGTTGGTTGTTTGGCCTGTTGTTCTCTTCTGATATATGGTAAGTGTGTG